>DWCF01000821.1:0-37997 GCA_018230265.1 Delias oraia
CACGATCCATTTTACTGAGTACTTTTAAAATATCACATTCTGTGAGATATTAGATATTTTCCCCTAAAATATAGGAGTATTGTGAAAAACAGTGGAATATTTAAACTATATTATTTGGGAAAAAATCCTGGCGATCTCAAAATATCCTAAAAGTACAAAATACGTTTTATAATTTAATATATTCAACGAAATTGGTCCACGAATGACAAACAAACAAAGCCATAAAACACGACGCAATGATCCTCTTTTGTTTTTGTTAGAAGTCGATTATAAACTTAGTAAGCTTATTAGTAAGCTTTCTATGTTTAAATGAAGAATCTTAGGTGAAAAATCCAAATTTACATTTGGAAATGTTAATAATTAAAACAAAAGGTATCAAAATTTAAATTTGCGTGAAATTGCCTTAATAGAACATTAATGTCAATAGGAACGTTAATTCAACTAATACTTGGGGTGTGTTCCACTATGTAGATACTTCAAACGAGCAAAATACTCATTTTTCTTAATATATTGAGCATTTTGAGCATTGTGAGCGATTAATGAAACGCACCATTGGAAATCAATGTCAAACCATAAAAGAATATAAAATTACTTTGAAGGTTGGCTTATGGGTTTAATACATTGGCCTCTAAAATAAATTTGATCTTATATTTTAAACATAAGAAAAAGAAACTTTATTTCACATTAAACATTTTACCGCATATAAAAATTTTCTCCAATATTAAACTTCAGATCTATGAATAATTTCTTTGCACTAAGTCCCCTGTGTAATGGCCTATCAACATTTTATTTGAGGGCCAGTTGAGAATTTTTAAGGAGATAATAAAATGTAACGAGTTTCGTGAGGGGAATATCCTAAAAGCACCTGAGACTTCTCGAATTAGGTCTAACCACTATACGCTTTAACAATATTGAACCAATAAAAAAAGCATTAGGAGCATTAAAACCATTACAGACGGAGCTATTATTTGAGAAAATTCATCCTAATTCATTTGTGATAGTATATGTGTATGTTATATTATTATCTGGCACTTTAACAGAACCTAGCTTACTGGTGACTTTTTATTACATTTTCTGCTTCATAATCTGTCTAAGGACAGCCGGTTTTTCTTCTAAACTGTTAAATTTTAAAAGTGCGTATCATTTCTTTGAAAAAACGCCCATTTTTATACAATGACACATAAATGATCTTCATGTAAAATAATTAAGTATTATCGTCTTACTGAATATAACAAATAATATTTGTATAAATTACTTGTTTTCATAAATGTAATTATATATTTAAGTATTTGAGAGCCTCGTAGCTTAATGGTTTTAAAAGTGTACAATGAAGCGAGAGAAATCAGATACAAATCCCAGTTCGAACAATTATAATTTAATTAATAATTTATTCCATCTCTGGAAGGGCTTGATAGTGGCCGGGTGAATGACTTAATATTGTCGCACTCGTGAGAGAGCCATACTAAAGCATATGCTGACGCACTAATTGGGCTACATTTTTTCGAAGGGATACCGTGGGCTCACAGAATACTCAGGGTGGAATGGTATTTTTTACTGTATATCGCTGAGTGAGTGAGGATATCGGAGACTCTTTAAAATGCCATTAAAACATCGTAAAAAGCCGCCAACATAACCAATGCGAGGACTGTGGCATGGTTGTTCATGTGCCGCGGTGTTCTCTTATCATATAAGAGACCCACCTGCTCCATTGTATGCTATAGGATAAAAACAATATTTAATTTTGCACGCATTAGATCACCAATATAACGTCCAAATAGGAGAAAATCTCGCAATCAAATCTCTCAAAAAGATCGTTAAAAGGATTTTTGATAAGAATTTTTTTCTAATATCACCTTAATCTTAAGCTCAAGATATTCAGAATATAGAAAATGCAATTGGTCCAAGCCTCATTAGCAACGGAACTGGGCGTGTATTAATGAACCTTAATACATATTAATGAGGTTCTATTAGGCACCCTTGAGTGAGCGATTTTCATAGAATTTGGCTTCACTAAACTAGTGGAGATGAACTATGTATTCCACATAAACTATTAGGTTTTGTCTTTACTTTAATAAAATAGCGGAATAACTTTTTTTCATCGTAAATGAAAAATAACCCTAAAAAACCGTTAAAATTTATATTAAATGTTACGAGAAATTTGTAAATTAATATTTGGAATATAATTTGAAAGCTACAGATGCGGTAACATTAATATTGGATTCATTATTTATTGTTTCGTCTCTTACCTTCGCCTTTTAAATTGCGATTCCGTGACATTTTTCTAGTTTATATTCCCTCGCGATTATTTCTTGCACATTATTTTTTCTAATTTGTATTCTTTGGTTGTTTCACCGTGGGAGAGGCATGCTAAAGCATATGCTAACGCACTAATTGGGCCGGTTCGTACGGATTGATATCACGGGCTCACAGAATGCTCAGCGTGAAATAGTAGGTGTTATTGACAAGTTACCTCTACTGTGTTTCGATGAGTGAGTGAGGATATTGGAGGCCCTTAAAAATTCTGCTTAAGCGACGTAAAAGCCAGCAACATAACCAATTCACGGACTATAGCGTGGTTGTCCATGAGTGGTGGTATTGCCTTACCACATAAGAGACCCATCTGCTGTTGTACGCTATACCATAAAAAATTAAATAAACTTATAATATGGTCAGAGATGTTGTCACCTAAACCTGATATATGCTTAGCCTTTTCAATGTATAATGAATAAAAATAAAAAAACTGTATAAAGATTAAAATACTATTAAGCAAAGAGGTCGTCTGAAATTGATGAGGACAAGCGGAATTAATCTCACGATCATTTGTCTCGCTGGCAAAGCCAAGCATTTATTTGTCGTCTAAGTTTTACGATACCAATTTTGGCTTTAATTCAACAAAATGTAAGGTTCACATCAATATTCTTGCTACCTTTGCGATGACCTCTGAGTTACGTCGAAGCTTTCAAATTCCTTTTCAACGTATAATTAGTTTTCTTACCACGAATTTGAAGATTATTTTTTATTATGTTAAAATGTAGATCCTTAATTTTTATTGAATTGGATTTAAAATTTCTCCTTATTTGTTGTGTAAAAACATGGAGAACATAAATTGATTGAAAGAATTCATTTAATTACTTAACTAATAATAACAAACAAAAGATTATTTTGTAATAAGAAAATCAATGTTTATACCTAACATATAATGTTTATACCTTCCGTCTTCAGTAATAATTGCTTAAGTGTTATTTATATTTAAATCTACCATCTCTTTAAGACTTTTGAACTGTAAGTAATTTTTTTTTCGTTCCTAGAGCAATCAAATAGAGTTAGGAAAAATATTCAAATAATGTACAATTTTAAAAATTAACAATAATGCCTTTTTTAACGAAGATTTGAATTTATTAATTTTTATATCTCATTTGAGATGTATTTTACTTATATACAAAAGCCTGAAACAATTATTTTTTCCCCAATAAACCATGTTTATCTTGTTTGAAAAAACTAACATACGTTCTTAAAAATTCAGATTAATCTCAATTTCATATCAAAGTGCACTTTAACCGTTCGTTCCCGTAAATACGAGCTTATACCCACTTTGTGAACATTTGAGATAAAAATATATTGTATCATTTCCCACAATGGAGGCTGCTTAAATCTTCATTGTTACCGCGATTACTGTAATACGAACAAACGTTTGGATGTTATGGCTTAATGATTATTCTGAATCTAAGGAAAATTTATGAGGTGGAAAGATAACGTTTATTTTATTAATAAATCAATCATCACCATCATGATCATTTCAGCCGTGAGACGTCCACTGCTTTACATATGCATTTCGGAGGCGACCTGCATCCAGCATATAAGGCGACTTTTATAAGGTCATCTGTCCACCTTGTGCGTGGACATCCCACGCTGCGCTTGTCGGTCCATGGTCTCCACTCTAACACTTTTCTGCTCCATCGATCAATAAATCAAATATATCTAATCAAAATAATTATATATAACCAAAATAAATCAACACATAGAGTATACTTTCAGACAAACCAATCGTTTGTAGCCACTTATCGCCCTCTGTTACTTCCAGCATTATATCAGATTTTAACTTACATAGGGATCAATACATAACGGCAGTATTACTTATGAAGATATATAGAAAAATATATATATTTTGTTAGAACCGGTATCAAAGTAACACGGAATGTGAATATTTTGTTTGAGGAAAAAGGATGTGGAACCACTTGAGTTTTCTCGCAACTCTCACGTGGTGGTTATATGAGGTTTAAGGCATGAGTGATAAAGAAAAGTAATTTGTTTCGAATACAAAAAAGGCCTTTCATTATTCTAGGACGCTTGAGAGTACTTAGAACAACTTATCTACAATTAATACCTCACCCGTTGGGGAGCCGGTACACTACGTGAAACGGTACTTGTACTGTGTTTCGCAGAGTGAGTGAGAATGTTGGAGGATATATATACATTTTATATCATAATAAAATAACAAATTGGTCTTTTTATATTAAAGTGATATGTTTTTTAATGCATTGTAAAAATAATAGATAATGGTCTTTTTTCTATAGATATACTTAAGATATTCAGTCTCATTTGTGGCATTGGTTGAAAAAAAAAGTAATATTAAGCCACTGATATTCAAACGCTGGTAACACATCCCAAACGTTTAGTTTGCTCCCACGGGAAACACAATCCTTCAAAGTATTTGACAGCAGATAAGTTTGCTCACACAGAGATTTTTAACAGAGCAAATGTAATAGAATTCTATATTATTATTCCAAAGTAACTTGTTTTATTTGATTCTTTTAACGAATTACCTAATAAAAAAGTAATTTTTTTCAGTCGACTAGGCACATAAAAGTATACCGCCTCCGAAAGGACTAGCGAAATAGATTTTAAAATGGGTCTGCTCTTCTATACATTCTAGGTGCTTAAATTTTATAGCAATTTACGGCGTGTTGAAAAATGTTGCTAGTTTAAAATCTCTATTAACCGCCTCTAGCTTTGTTCGATTTTAAACCAAAATAAACTAACAAAAACTGAATAAATCATTCCAGATTGCTCTCGTCTCTCGTTTAATTAATTCCTGAGCATTATTAAAACAAAAATCAACTACTTTTAAATAAAAACGGCAAAAATCATTTGAAAGTTGACGTACTCGTCAATTAAACAGCCGCATAAGCAAAGCTTTATATTTTTAACATCGTAATAACAACAACTTTTATAGCAACCTAACCGCAGAATAAAAAATTACGTTTTATGAAAAAAATGTAATTTATGAATTAATGATTCAAACAGGTACATCTGGCACTTAATTTGACACAAATCTGAGGATATAATTCATTGATTGATAGTATGTATCGAATAAAATTTTTAAATTGTTTTGTCTGTTATGGTCGAACCCGTTAGTAAATCAAAATTTAATCTTCTTTATTAAATACATATAACAAAGTAATATATAATTTATTGTATTTGGTATTATTTTATAATAGATTGCTATAATCCCACAGTTTGGTTGGCAAGCGGTTTCGTAAACTCCCGTGAATCTGGTATCTGACTAGATATGTCGGGTTCAAAGCCCGGGTTGAATACAAATTATAATTTTATTTCGCCTTTGAAAGTGATTGACAATTAAGGGGCGAGTGTTTTATTCGTGGTTCTACATATGAAGTATATACTGATATACCAATTGGACCGGCTCGTCCGAAGTAATATGGACACACAGAACACTAGCGTGATATGGTACTTATACTATGTTTCAGCGAGTGACAGAATATATGGTTTGATTAAAAATACTATAATATAACAGAGGTCAATTTGTAGCGCGTTTCTCCATAGCCGGCGGTGATATCTTAACATAAAGGAGACTCGCTTGCTCTGTTGCCCGCTATATAATAAAAAAGCCACTTTGACATAGATAAAAGTCATAACGGAAGACATCTTTCTACGTTTATTTATTTCACGTACTTGCAGTTATAACTGAATCCAAAATCTACCTACAGCATTTCATTCCATTCATTATTCAACTATTATTGTGCGATGAGACGACAACAGCAATCAATGCTTGCAGCATCGAAAATTTGACATTTTGACAACCCTAATTATATCCGACTCCCAGGTACACTATTCAGTAGGAGAGCGGAGAAACGAGCCTGTTTCGGTACATTAACCAAATTGCCGGGGGCGGCCCTGTCGCGGAGCGTTTCAAATAATGACGTGCTTCCGCAACTACACGCCTAGTTTTAGTTCGTGCTGTTAACTTTTCTACGTCATGAACTTACGTCACCGACCACAGGTGAAATAAATTTATATTTGAGTTATCTACGGTCTGAAAGCAAACTACCCATTATTCCGCTATTTATAGTCTACAAACATCAACGTTTAATGAAAGCATTAGAATATTCGTTTCCAAATAGAACAAAGGACGTATTTTATATTGTATTTAAATTATACAATATAAAACAAAAAGAATGAAATTTAATGCAGTGTTTCCTCTGTTTGTAATCGTTTGAAAAATTAATTACATCCCCTTTATATTTTACACAAAACAACATTTCATTAATTCAATGCAGCTTCCATTTTCATTATAAAGATTTAATTCCGTTAAACAGAAACCAAATAGAACGCATAGCGGGATTACAGCCGTCCTTTACACGACAAATCTTATTTAAATAAAAATTTAATTAGGCGAGTGCCGCGTGCTAGGAAAGTGAATGCAAATAAACCCCGAGCTAAGTACTGCGTCAAAAATGATGGATAAAATTGCGAGATAGCATTTGTGGTGGAATTGCTAAAGGATTACAAGGGTTATATATATTATATAGAGAATCAAAATTATAGTAACCAAAAAAAATATTCCTGTGGATATTATATAATCAGTCATGGGAGAGCCATGCAATAGCAGATGCAGACGCACTTATTGGGCCAGCTCGACTGAAGTTATACCACGGGCTCACAGAATACGCAGCGTAAAATGTTACTTGGACTATGTTTCGCAGAGTGAGGGAGGATATCAAAGTCCCTTATAAAGCCGCTCAAGTGGTTTCTACACCGACCGTAAATATAACCAACGCGTGGATAATGGCGCGGTTTGTCATAGGCGGCGGTGTTCTCTTACCATATAGGAGACCCACCTGCTCTGTTTCGCTATAGAATAAAGAAAATATTCAATTTGTATTTGACTAAGTTGCTTCGATTTTTATTATTTACAAAAGTTCAATATGTAATTGCCTTTTTTGCTAGGTATGTGCGTTGGAAATTCAGAGCATGGTGCGGTAGAAGTCCAAACCACGAGAAAATAATTAAGTATTTCAATCAATTTCTACCTTATATAAACTTTCAATATAAAAAATCTTTAACTTGTATTCGCAAATATTTTTAATTGCTAAATTTAAAACTTTAATTTAGTTTTCATGTTATAAATACAGTAAAAATATGAAAAAAAAACTTTTTAAAAATCTAAGGAACCCTGTATTTCTTTTACCCGTGGGAGCCATGCTGAAGTATATGCGGACGCACTAATTGCGACGGCTCATCCAAATTGATATCACAGGCTTACAGAGGACTCGGTAAGAAATGGTAGTTGTACCTGTATAAGTGGCATTATAGCCTTCAACACAACTAATGCGCAAACTATGACGCGGCTATTCATGGGCAGCGGTGTTCTCCCACCTGCTCTATTGTCCGCTATATTATAAAACAAATTGTTAGGAAACTTCTCATCAGTCATAACTTTCGAAAATTTCCGAGAACTCATTAAAACGACACGCGCCGTGAGAAGGCTTAGGCGGGATTTTCACACACTGTTTACCGGGCGATGATCGATTTCAACGACGCGGGAATTGTCGACTTTCGTAAATATGCGGTCTTATTTGGACTTAGATTTTTATTTGAGTGATTCTTTAAAACAGAAAAGAGAAATACAATTTTTATAGTTATGCTAGTTGACTTGGTGGAGCCGGCAGGCGTCGTACCGCCCAATATGCCATTTGACGGGTTTAACTTTGAACCTTGGACCCGCCTAAAATGGATACACTATTATTCTCTATTTTTATAATAGAATAATTGTTTCACTGACCCGGAAACTATCCACTGACATTTGGATTTTTGTATGGCATTAACACTCAAATTGAATCATAACATATAAGTATTATTACAAATAGTCTGTATGGAAGTGTGTTTTTAGAATTTTTCAGACAATTTTAAAATAAATTTCTCGAGAAATATTCTAAAAAAATATTACGCAAAACAAAAATCATAATAAATAGTAATTTGAGCTTAGCAATAGCGATTCTGCGATTTATTTCTATATCCAAAAAAACGTACACTTACGTCTATATAAAAGTAAAAAATACGTATGAGTATAATTATCAAGTGTTTAATAAAAGTGTTTTTATTAATAACGTATTATTACCAATTGCATATTAATTTACCATCAGTGTATCAGATAGTATTGCTTTGTTAGCTGTTTATAATTTTTTTTAAATATTGTGACTATCAATAGTTTTTTATGCTATAGGCGACAGCGTAGCAGGTGGGTATCCTACATAGCAAGAGAACACCCCCGCCTACGAACAACCGCGCCACAGTCCGCGCATTGGGTGTGTTGCCAGCTTTTTACACCACTTAAGCATTTTTAAGGGCCTTCGATAAGTTAAGTGAGTGTCCTCACTCATTCATCGAAACACAGTACATGTACCGTTTCACGCTAAATATTCGGTGAGTTCAAAAAGCAAAGCCTTTTAAGACGTTTGTAGACCGAACGTAGAGGTATACACCTTCGTAGACCACAAATGAGAACAATAGGAAGGTACCATTTCAATAATCGATGAAATAAAACCCAAATGCAAATATTGCGAAGATAAATTAGTACATTATACAAATGACACTTGTTTACATAATTGTAATGCTAATCCAACCGAGTCAGGTACAAAAGAGGTGTTTTCACATTTGCATAAACATCGCAAACACTTTTTGACACGACTCGGATATGTTAATTCATAAAGTCCTCTTAAAGTAAATACATAACATCCCACATGTGAGGGCAAACAAAGATAAGTTAATTGTATTTAGATGTTGCTTTGGCCAAAATGGGTAATTTTTAATTCTAGATCAAATCTTTTACGCCATTTTATTACATCATTTATTTAAAGTTTTAAAAGTTTTGTAGGTATACTGCTTGCTGAGCGACTACTCAAAGTAACTTAAATAAAGCTTTTAAATATTGTTGATATCATATATATTTAGCCAAAATTTCTCCAAAATGTATTTAATTCTGAAAATATGTTAAATAAATACATATTTACTTAATAACCGTGAGAGAGTTATGCGGAAACATATGCTGACGCATTAATTGGCCTGCTTGTTCGTAGTGATACCACGGGGTCACAAAATACTCAGCGTGAAATGGTACTTGTACTGTGTTTCGCAGAATGAGTGAGTATACCCTTAAAAATGCCGCTTAAAATAAAAAAAACACTATAAAATTATAGAAATACCTCACTAAACACATTCATATGATGCATCAAATTGAAAGGGGTAGCACAGTCGTATCTGATCACAAAGGATGGAGCGCCTGTTTACAGCGACCCCTTGTGCTAAATAATTGTGAAACTGGTGATACTTAATTTCTTCACAGACTTAATGTTTACTTAAACTTTTAATAGAGCTTTCAATGAGACTGTTTAGTACTTAAATTATTATATCAGTAGCTAGGAACTTAGGTAGTAGTCTAGAATAGCAACCAAAGCAGTCGAAATTCCACCAAAATTCAAACTGCTGTCGTCTTTTTGTTTGAAACTTGAAGCTTAACCAAGTTCATTAGAAACTTATACATCTGACCCTTGCTACTTAAGTTCGCTGAGTTTGTAATGTTACCTTAAAGTTTCTGCATAAAATGTTATAAACTTCTGCGTACTATTTGCAAAATTCTATCATAATTTATTGAAACAGACTTGAAGTTCTTTTTATAGAAGACACGTTTAACATTTAACTCCAAATCCTACAAATAAACGTTACTTTTAAAACGATAAAACCGAGCTCCCATATATACAAAAACTACTAGAAGTAAATTAAGCCCTCGAGTCGTATTTTTACTAGTTTCTTTAAAGTAAAGTCGTAGCGGGCTTTGAAATTAAGACAAGTCTTGTGCTTCGACTTCATGTTTTATTTACCAAGATTTCTAAATAAGAGCATAAAGTATGTAAGTATGTAAGTGGTTAACTATTTTAATTGCCTTACTCAAGGGGCGTTATTTATACTTCATATTACCTAGGCATACTCAGCATGAAACGGTACTTGTTCTGTGTTTCTCAAAGTGAGTGAGAATATCGGAGGCCCTTAAAAAACCACTTAAACGATGTAAAAGGCGGCAATAACCGCGTTAAGGTCCGCGCATTGGTTAATGCGCGGACCTTATCGCGGTCATCCATGGGCGGCGGTGTTTTCTTACCATATAAGAGACCCAAATGCTCTGTTGTCTGCTATAGAATAAAAAAATAAGTGACACTTTTAAGCATATACATTGGAAAACAAAGATATAAATAATAATAATTAAAAATATAGCCAAGGGTATACTTATTTATGCTACACAATTGTGTAGCCACAATATTTCTTAAGTAATTTATTTATCCTACTTTCTAATTTTCGAATTTATAATATATTAAACAGCACTTTATTATAAAAAAATACAACGATTATTAGTGAAATGAAATACTTCTGCAGGCAGTTGATTGTACAGGATAGTAGTCGCGACACAAAAAGCCTTAAAAACGCTCAGTTTGGCCTCACCAAAACAAAAAACTAATTCTTGCTATGTTTCAAGTATTAATGTTAGTTATATATAAAAAATATCAGACATTGACTTGATAATCTAATATTACTGTAATAATTGATCTTTTATCACGTATGATAAGTTAAAAATCTAGTTAATAAGTTAGAAGTTAACAAAGATCTTTTATCACGTATATCAAGTATAGCGGACAACGGAGCAGGTGGGTCTCCTATATGGTAACAGAACACCGCCGCTCATGACTAACCGCGCCACTGTCCGCGCATTGCTTGTGTTGCCGACTTTTTCCACTATTTAAGCATCATTTTTTAAGGGCCTCCGATATCCTCATTCACTCTGTGAAACACAGTAAAAGTACTGTTTCACGCTGAGTATCCTGTGAAAGCGTGGTATCACATCGAATCAGCAGGCCAAATTAGTGCGTCAGCATATGCTACTGGATGGCTCTCTCACGGGTGCTACAGTATTAAAACACTCGCCCGGCCTTTCAGAGACAGAATAAATTATAAAGTAAATTATAATGTCCGGACCGGGATTCGAACTCCATACCTCTCGCTTCATGGTAGACTTATTGAAACACTTAGCTACGAGGCACTCTAAAATAATAAAAATTACTTACTTCTTGGAATGTATATCTAAAAATCTCGTGTTTCCCCCTGTACCACTTGACAGAATGGAGCGCTGGGTCATCCGACTGTCGCATGTACTGACACCGGAGCTCTGCATCTATCCTAGGATCGGCCCAGCGTGGGACATCGAGTTGTGAAATGGTGTGGCACATTGTATGGGCTGGAAAGAAAACACCAGATTAATTATAGTAAAGAAGACACTATAATACAAATTATTTTTACCATATCTAAGCTAATAATCTAATAAATCACACATGGGAGAGCCATGCTGAACGCACTAAATGGGCCGGCTCGTTCGGAGTGATACCACGGGCTCACAGAATACTCAGCGTGAATCGTGATTCGTTGAGTGAGTGAGGATATCGGAGGCTTTTGTAAATATACCATTTAAGTGGCGTGTAAAACCCGGCAACAAAACCAAAGCGCGATATGTGGCGTAGTTGTCCATGGGCGGCGGTGTTTTCTTACCACATAGGGGATCAATCTGCTCCGGTGTCCACTATAACATAAAAACCGCATTTAATTTATACTAGATTTACAACTTCGATTTATTAATTTTATCTAAAATATAACTGAGCGTTTTATTCGCGATCGTATCAATGATAAAATTCCACGAACATTTGCATTACAGACGCCATAGACGCAAAAACACTCTAGAAGAATAAACTGTTTGAATATGTTCTCTTCGCATCAATAAAAGAACAGTTGATTCAATCCGTTGTTCGAAATACGTAAGATTGAGGCAAGAACAAACAATATTAGAGGCTTAAGACAAACAAGACGGAATTTGGATCCGTATTCTCGAGTATATTGCCGAATACAAAACTTGATTTATCGAATAGCAATTGTTTATTGAGCTGGCAACTCCGTTGGATCGGGATTGCCAATCAGTGCGAAATAGGGTGCTATTATTGAACGTGCGTGTCTGTTTTGTTGTAATCATCTTAAGGAATGCTTTTTGCCCATACATTTATTCATATTGCGCAAGTCAACTGAGTTGGAATGATTTATACTTTAAGAAAACAATTCTTTTCGTTTGTTATACTAATATTACAAAGCTGAAGAATTTGATTTTTAGAACGCGCTAATTTCAGAAATCGCTGATACGATTTGAAAAATTATTTCATTGTTCGATAGTCCATTTATCGAGGAAGGCTACGAATTATATTATATTATGAAAAAAATAGGGATTGTTACTAAAAATCCACTAATGTAGCACAAGGTGTAAAAAAAAAAACCCAAAAAAGTCCATAAATCGCATGTGCTGCGAACAAAGCAATCTGCTACAAATTTAGCAAACGCCAATTATGTAACTCTTGGTATAAGAATTATCAAAATTGATTTAGCCTGAAGGATGTTTTTGCGTGTGTTAACAATATCATTTAATTATTATATATATCATTAATTAAATATTTTATAACATTTAAATATTTTAAATATTTCATATTATTTAAACAATGATTCGAACTAAAAATAAATATACAATTCGTAAAATGGATTCTGTTTAAAATCATTCTATTTGTTTGGGAGAAATTATAACACTGAAAGTCTGTGATCAGAAACAGACGTTAGAAATGTGACAGTTCTCTTTTGCCTCAAACTAAAAGTATTATTAAAATATGAATTGATTTAGATTATATCTAGTTAATAATAGAAAATTCCTATGAAATGTGTTCATTACAGAGAGCAGTTTATGATCACAAAGAGTGAGCAATACCTTTCTTATGAAACTGAGTGGTTTTTACGGCCTGTTCCCCGCAGGCACAAGATGACAATGGTTGACCCACATTTTCACACAAAACACGTATCTAGCGAGTTTTCTAATTCACTTCAATTGAACCAGCGGCTTGCGCGAGTGTTTTAATTTATTTCTGTAATTAAAAGTATATTCCATACTTATATTATATATAGCCACAATGCCTCATGCTTCTATATTACGGCGTGAATTTTGGATTCAAATCTCCCGGAAGCATACAAATTTTAGTTGGGTCCGCTTAAATGACCAAATATCCGAGTATATCTACACCAAGTTACTAGACGTAATAACATACCCGGCAATAAGACCACAATAGATGGTAAAATTTCATTTTTCATTAATTTTTAATAAAATTAGGGAGGAAAATAAGCAGGATACTCATTGAGAGCAAACATCCATGGGAGAGCCATGCTGATGCATATGCCGACGCACTAATTATGCTGACTCGTCCGAAGTGATACCATGGGCTAACAGAATACTTAGTGTGAAATAGTTGTTTTACTTGAACCGGTGCTACTACTGTCTTTTGCGGAGTGATTGAGGATATTGGAGGCTCTTAAAAATGCCGCTTAGTTGGCGTTAGAAGCCGGCAACACAACTAATGCGGGGACTATTGCTACGTGGTCCATGTGCGGCGGTGTTCTTTCCGTATAGGATGTTATCCATATGCTCCGTTGTCCGCTATACCATAAAAACGTACCTCTGCAGGCAGTTGATTCTACAGAGTGGTGGCACGCGGTACAAAATACATTAAATTAAAACTGTTGATAGTTTCTTCAAATAAATGACTAAAATTAACAGAGAAATTTCATTGAATCAAAGGCAGCACGAGATGTGAAATAAGCGATAGGCTTTTTACCATTGTCAGGATTAGCATACAAATATCTTTTTATCCTTCATAATTCGGGGACAGCGCTCTTGGCATTTAAATTGTCAAGAATAAAGATGTTCAGAAATAAGAGAAAGCTATTTCAGTATGATTAAATATGTTTCTTAGTGGTGTAAAAGAAAAGTTGAATTAAAATAATTGTAAAAACATCTTAGCAGTAACCTATCAAATATATAGGCAATACTTAAGAAGTTGAATTTGATGTAAGTTTATAATGTTTAACTACTGTTAAACACATCTCAAAGAGGTATCTCTTCATAAAAGGCCGGCAACGCACCCGCGCCCAGTAGGTCCTGGGAGTGTCCATCGGACCGTTTATTCTATGTGAGCGCCCTGCTCGATTGTCTTCCAATTTTTATAAAAAACACTTTAATTCCGTAATATGTTTCAATAATTGAATACTAAGATGATAACTGATTTTTATAGTATAGCGTTACTTTTATGGTATAGGTATATTTTACCCATGCCAGCCATGCTGTCGTATATGCTAATCAAATCTAGGCTCACAGATTAGAACAGATAGCGTGAAACCGTACTTGTATTGTGTTTGGTTGAATGGTGAGGATATCGTAGCTCTTGAAATTAAAACACTAAAGCGGCGTAATATAACCGGCAACACAACTTAGGGAGGACTTTAGTGCGGTTGTCTATGGGCGTGGACAAGAATTTATTTTTATAATAAAGAAGCACTCACTACTAAGCGAATTATACAAACAAAAGGTACATCAAGTCTAAGCCTGAAATGCTATCCCCTGAGCCTTGAATGAAAAATTCGTTTATACCAAAAATATCCATTATAACAAAATCCTGACACCTTAATAAAAGAGGGGAAAAATTAGACGTTCATGATTCGCACCAACATTACTGCTTTAATAATACATTCGCTCGGCTCGGTTCACGTGATAAATTTTAATATAGACCCGTTTATGAATGGAGCCGCGTGAAAAACATTAGTTAATGTACGAAGAACGGTAATTCTAAGGAGAATACGCTTGGATTTTTCAAGATTTCTCTCTCGGCATTTGTGCATAACAAATGAATGGGATTTTTTGAAGGTTGAGCGGGAACATTTCGGCACAGTTATGATGCCTACTTTATATGATACAATTTGAATTTTTACGTAGACAATGGTATTAAGTTTACTCATTTATCTAAGATATAAAATAATTAATTATCATCAACATATAAATATAAAAAGTAATTTTAAAATCAAAAGTTTAATTCAACGAGAGGCCAGGTATTATTTTGATGCCAAAAATTTTAGATTGAAATTAATCCTAGCTAGAAGAGACTAAGTTAATGATAAAGGAAACATATTTGAATTTATTTTCAAGGAAAAAACAACCATGTTTTATAGTTTATACTAAATTAACGTCTAGATAAACAATTTTTTACTGTGGAAAGTTTTGTTTTTCTAGCCTAAATAACCTTTAATATGATATAATCTAAATGCAATTATGCTTATTTACAGTACAATAAAAAGTGTTTTTAGGTGCTGATAGATTTGTAGTGTTCTTTACCCAATGGGTAATTAAAACACTTCTGTATGTATTAATAACCCACTCATATTGAATATAAAAGAAATTTACAGAAAGAACAAAGAATACTAAAAATTATGCAAATTATGATTTAATTAATGAAAAATAAATTAAGTTAGTGCGTGCCGCGTATTAAGCAAAACAATGCCTGCACTTGCCACAAAATTTTACACTATTGCCGTCGGAGACGCACTGCTTGATTCAGTGGTGTGACGTGCGTAGACAACGAGCTAACGGTAAATCTCATAGTAAACATATATGCGCACTCAAACTTGCTTGTCGATTAAACATAATGTAAATCACCCGTGAGAGAGCCATGCTGAAGCATATGCTGCACAAATCTAGGCTCACAGATTACTTAGCGTGAAACGGTACTTGTATTGTTTCGCAGAGTGAGGAAGGATATCAGAGGCTCTTAAAAATGGCGCATAAGTGGCGTAAAAAGCCGGCAACACAACCAATGCGTGGACTGTGGCGCGGTTGTTCATGGGCGTTGATATTCTGTTACCATATAGGAGACTCACCTGCTCTGTTATCCACTATACTATAAAAAATATGGTGCAATACAAGCTGTATTTGGTTAGTTTTTGGGGTGTGTCCGAAAACTGAAAATTAATGTTGAATCAGCTTAAAAGAGCATTCAAAACTATACAGAGTTTGTCACTTGCTGTAAAATGATATGTTCTAGTATATCATAATATGAAATAATATAAAGAAAAGATATGCTATATGCAAAATCAGAATGATTCATGTCTCCATATTAATTTTTGTTGTACATATTAATGAGAATGTAAGAAAGCACATAATATATTATTTTCAACAAAAACTAAATTGCAGAGCGTCGGGCATTCCGCAGACATTGCTAATTTATGAAAATCCTAGCGCAATTGACACAGAGTAGCATTTTTATCGAGATGTTAATGCGACATTCAAAAAAGTACAACAGTTAAATTCCATATAACAAATAAAAATCATTGACAACTGCATCTGTATAATGTTTTTGTGTATTGTAATCTAAGGTACGGTAAAAGTTTTGTTGCATCTTTTTTGTAGTGTGCTGATTAAAATAATATGTATATACCTACCTCGTGTTAAGCTAAATCCAATAAAATTATACCAACATCTTTACATGTAGGTTTAATTTTCACCATTATCTTTTGGAGTCTACTCCAGTTTCTGATGAAAAGTGAAAATTTACTTTGATTACCTCCATGGCATAGATTTGTAGGTTTGTATTCAAAACTTATTACTCGAGGTTAATTGGAGATATAAATGTTTTCGCCGTAACTGTAATTAAAATAAAATTCAAATACAAAAATGGATACAAAATGTATGAAAAAAAATATATGAAATATTTAAAATATCGTGTCAATAAAATTAAAAGTTCAATTGCGTTCGTCTATATAATCAAAAGAACTACATTTAAAACTTACTTCTTCTATAAACTAACAATTATGTGTACAATATAAATTAATTCCTAAAATAATAATTTTCTAATAAAACAAATAATGACATCTTGTCAACTGTTGAGTTGACAGTGTGACTAGACTTGTGTAGACTTGTGACAGTGACATAACTAATGTAACTCTCACAGCGCGCCCGATAATCAAAACTAAAGAAAATATAAATAAATAAAGAATATACCTTTACGTATATAAAAAACCGGAAATAATGAATTCTATCTGACAAGTTAATCCACAATCTTAGACATTATACATAGTAAATAGAGAAGGTTAACAAGCTCTGTTGTCATTGGTTAGTCTGTGATTTATACAGAGCTTGTTGTCTGTGTCATTGGAAAAATATTTACAGAATGTGCGCTTAAATCCCTGTTCTTGAGGGAAATTATAACATGCAACTTTATATTGTTCTGAAACGGGGACAATTTTTCAGCTGCGACTTCTCGAGTGGATAACAATGGTATTTTACAAGTTTGTTTGAAAGTTGAAATTAAAGGCTAAATAAGAAAAACATAAAACTATATTTTACTATGAATTTTATGATTAACGATTATGTAACTCTACTTAAAAACTAAAAATCCTAAGAATTTATCTATGACTTTGCTTTTTTAGACATTTGACGATATGTAAGTGCGAAAGCGCTAAAAACAATGAAACATTATGAATATTCTACTATTTTAATTATATCAGTAATGACTAGTATTAATTAAAACATTATATTATTTGCATGAGTTAATTACATTTACAATTATTTATTTTGAAGATAAGAAAATATCATCATCGTCAGCTTGTCTAGTCCACTGCTGGACCTATGTATGGAGGCCTATGCCTCTCCAAAGACGCCCACCTATTACGATCTGGATCCAGCGGTTGCCCGCGACCTTCATGAGATCGTCTTTCCATCGCATGGCGAGACGTCCAGGCATAAGAAAATATAGTCAGTATAAATTCTATAAATAAGATAAAAAAATATTATAGGCATTACCTTTTTATTGATTTTATTTGAATAAAATAGCGAACGTGCTCCGATGCTGAAGTAAAATAAAAATTTTGGTGATAAACCTCAATTCAAAAATAATCCAACAGGATCTTTTTTATTCTAAGTTTGCAGATGTTGTCGTAACCAATAAATAAAAAATGGGATTTGCATACAGCATAAATCTCTAAACACAATTAAGATATAAATCAAATATAATTTTGTATAAATCAGTAATATAATTCTGAAACACGCTGATTGGGTAAGTTTAATTTCATAATTACGCTACCATTCGCCCCTATGAACCTTCCTCGGCCTTTCTAATTTGGATTATAATTAAAACTTTCATATGATATCGTTTGAGGACAGAGACGTATTCAAAAATTGTTACACCTCATACAAGTGCCGCTTAAGCGGCGTAAAAAGCCGGCAACACAATTAATGCGCAGACTGTACCGCGATTGTTGAGACCCAACTGCTTCGTTGTCCGCTATAGAATAAAAAAAACAAATATTGAATACAATTTTAAAATCATTTGCATAATCCTAATTCAGATTCAGAAGTATAAACATTTTCAGCTTAAATTAGTGAAAATTTTATACAAAAAGCCGTTCCTTTAATAATACATTGACACAGATAGATCTAAAGATACACACAAACACTTCGTCAATGTTATTATTATCTTTTTTGTATGGAATAAAAAAATAATCAAAATAATAAGAAAAAAGTCCTCTTTAGATAGCTAATCCTTGTACTACAAATAGTACTGAAAATATAAATATTTTCAGAGCCTCGTAGCTGAATAACCTTATAGGCCTACTACGAAGCAGAAGGTATCGGGTACGACGCTCGGTACGGATATGTTTATAATATTCGATATTTATATTGAGAATGTCAACACTCTCTTATCCTTGGGAAAGCCATGCTGAAGCGTATTCGAGCTAAGTCCGAAGTGATTTCATGGAGTTACAGAATATTGGAGGTCCTTGAAATTATATAGCTTAAACTGCGAAAAAAGCGGCAAAAAAACCAAAGCGCTGGATTGTGGCGCGGTTGTCAATGATCGGCGATGATCTTTTACCATAAAGAGATCTTCTACTCTCTATACCTTATAAACATATATTACTATATATTATATTTTTGAAGGCTTAATACGATCCTGCGTTCTGATCACGTACAAGAAACTGAAATTCATGTAAATGGTAACCCTTTTAAACAGGTAATTAGTTTTGGAGTACTGTAATATTGTGAAGATGAAGATTTTACTGAGAGATATTTTATAGTCCTAGCAGAAGTATTTTTTTAATTATAAACATAAAGAAACAGTTTTTTTTTAAATTATTACTATATAATTATAGATAAAAGAGTTATCAATTATTTATTACAATTGTTTTAACTATACATGAAATATACATTTATGTGAAATATTTAAGCCCTAATTGAGACGGCCTGTCTGAAGTGATACCACGGGCTCACAGAATACTCAGCGTGAATAGGTAGCTGTATTTGAAACGGTGCTTCTACACTGAGTGAGTGAGGATAGCGGTGGTCTTTAAAAATGCCGTTTAAGTAGTGTAAAAAAGCCAGCAACACAACCAATGCGTGGATTGTGGCGGGGTTGTCCATAGGCGTGATGTTCTCTCACCATATAGAAGACACACCTTGTTCCGTTATCCGCTATACCATAAAAAAGTAGTTACAATTTTAGGATTAATATATATTTAATAAAAAAAATGTATAAGGACTATACAGTATTTTATATACTCTATTGAAATATATTCCCTTCCCTTTATTCCTTTTAAAATTTATTTTATTTAATTTCCTGTGTAACAAATCGATATCATACAAGAGTTAAATAATTAAAAATATTTAACGATAAGTGTACCTACCGCCATTACTGACATAAAGATTTATGAAACAACTACCTCTTAGAACGGAGAACTATTAATTTTACTGCTACGGAAAATACCCGTTCATATGCGGGATATATTTAATTATATTGAGGTAGAGCTACTATGGAGGTATAAAGCAATTCTGGTTATTCCTCTAGTAATTATTGCCACTAGATTACTTTAGTTAGTTGAATAATAATAATAACTTTATTTGCATTAAACATTGTACTTTACATGATGTTACGCATAAAATGCCAACATGTTTTGCAAGAATACTCAGCATGCAAAACAATATTCTACATACGAAACAATTATTTATATATTGTCCACTTACTCCTTTAAATTATCAAAATAACGGTTATTCAATCAATCATATGGTTTAATCTAGTGTTGCCCAAATGCAAGACCGCCTAGTTTTAGCAAGTTCAAAACTGACCGTGTAAGACGCGAGCAAGAACAAGACTAGCCAAGTCTTGCATTTTGGCAACACTCATTTAATCTTGAATAACCTTGAGTTTTAACTCTTAGAATTACTTGGTTTTTTATTATATTTACTAACAGATGTACACATGCAACTTTGATTATATTTGTTAAGTCTGTAAGATCAGGAATAATAAGTCTGTACGTATCGCGGCGGTTTCGAGGGTCGACGTCACGGGAGAATTTAAATAAAGCCTTATGTTACGAACAAAGATACAAATTGAAATATGTAAAGGCTTAGTAACGCCAGCAGATATATTAATAACAAATGATGAAATGAAGACTCAATATTGTATCTTACTTGAAATGTTCCTGATTAGATTAAAACAATTAGAACAACAGTAGATAAACAAGAATGTAACTTTGTTGCGCGACCGCATAAGCTAAGGGGATCTTGCGAACGTCTCAAGAGTTGAGATTTATACCTGCAGTTAACCAACTAACATGTCTTGTGGCTATACGTAATGTCACTGTGAATTTATACTAATCCTAGACTAAATGCTTTATGAGGATGTTAATACTTATTGATAAATTGTAGTTTTATAGCGGTCTATGAGTCAAATATTAATTATTATGCACAGGGTACAAATCAAAGGGCTAAAGATGTTCGATAATGATGTATTGATTAGCTGACGGTTTTGAATAAAAACTAAGTAAGGTTGTTCATTTTTAGTATGTAAATGAATTCCAATCAATATTTGTTGCCGTATAGAACTATTCTACCTGAATTTTGAAAAAATATTCATAAATATTATTATTACATAACCGAGGCAGAGCTATGCTGAAGCATATGCGGAAGCATGAATTGGGCCGGCTCGTTTGAAGTGACACCACGGGGTTACTGAAAACTTAGCGTGAAATACTAATTGTAATTGAAACGGTGTTTCTACTGAGTTTCGTTGAGTGAGTGAGGATATCGGAGGCCATTAAAAATGCTGTTTAAGCGACGTAAAAAGCCGACAACACAGTCTATGGCAGGCTGTGGCACGATTGTCTATATGCGTCGGTGTTCTTTTACCATTATCTGCTCCATTATAAAAAACTTTGCCTTCGGTTTTTATCAGACGGTTTACTGTGTGTTGCGACACCTTAAAAATGTCAACAAAAAGAGGAACGTAATTCCACTACATGTATCTAAGAAATCCCAGCTTACGTATAAGTATTAAAATCTAGTAGTAAATTATCTCTCGTAAGCGGAGTACAAAATAAAAAGATTCAGAATGTAATATAATTTTGATAAAACACTTAAAAACACATACGTTACGGTAATCGCAATTGGCAGAAAATAACTAATTAAGAGTTCACTACTTAAAAAGGTGATACTCGGCTTTCATAGCAAAACAGCTTACAAAAGAATGCCATTGAGATTGGCTTTGTTCTTGATAGATCAAAGGACATTCCGTAGGTAACGATTCAAACATAGATTTTATTTAAGTTGCGAAAAAAACCTTTGTTTTCCTAAAAGCCCATATCTATGACTATGAGTGCAGAAAATTTTTAATTTATATTTTAAAGTTTACTTATAAGTTAAGGATCTGAATTCATTCCTCTGCAGCCGTGACAAACTTATTTACAGAGTATTTTAATCAAGCTTATTGCCCTTTTGCAGTTCCAAATAAACAGAGCAACTATTAACAGCACAGGCTGCACTAACAGATTAATCATTGCTGAAACAATAAGCAGTGTAATTGGCGTCAAAAATTTATTTTAGCCTCATTTTTGCCGGGATTAATAAAGGGATTTGCACCCCGGAGGTAATGTTTCATTGGTCTCCCTACAGATTTTCGATTAATATGTTTGCTGGTGGCCTATGGGCCGGGTTGTGTAACCGAATTCGAAAAGGTAGTGTTAATGTGAAATATCGCTACTTCCAGGGAGTGGTAGGTTCTTATGTTCTACATTATTTTATGAGACATTTGCTTTACATGAATGCTCTCGAATTTTTCTTTTTCAATAAAAAAGTTAAACTATTAAATAAAAAAACTATTTTTTTATACAGTATAGCGGACAACGGAGCAGGTGTGTCTCCTATATGGTAAGAGAAAATCGACTCCCATGGACAACCGCGCCACAGTCCGTGCATTGGTTGTGTTGCCGGCTTTATACGCCCCTTAAGCGGCATTTTTAGGGGCCTCCGGGCACTCTCTCAATGAAACACAGTGCAAATACCGTTTTAAGTTGAGTATTCTGTGAGCCCGTGGTATCACTTTGGACAATCCGGCCCAATTAGTGCGTCCGCATATGCTAAAGTATGACTCTCCCATGTGTGAAATAATTATAGTAATTTGTTTTTGATTTGTAGCAATAGTAATTCACATTTGAATTGATCAAAAAGCGACAGTACAATTAGGAAGAATAATATGTGAAATTCAAGTAAAAATATGTCTGGCCCATTCGCGTAGAGGTCAAGGGATTTCACATAAGATTGACAGATTCGTTCCCTAAAAACCTATCGAATATTCGATAATGAAGTCAGTCAGACATTTCGAAGATAAGTGACGAAGGTATATCTTACGTCAAATCAGCCTTCACGTGTCCATCACGTTGAAAAATGCCATTAATTCCGATACATTTTTGTGAAAAACCTCCCCGAAGCTTAATTTAAAGATTATCAAACCTATTTACTTTTCTCTGCTGACGAAAATATTGCTCGATTCCCAAATGACTGGCGAAAATAAATTTTACCGGCGTTCCCATAGAATAAGAATAAGGTTGGGTTTATTTTGAAGATTTTATACAATAATTCCCTTTTATACACAAGTTTACGAATCGAGAAATCATCAAAGGTGATTTTATTGAGATTAGCTTGGACGCAAATAAGAAATGTCTTTATGGCATCAATGATTAATTTTTCAATTCCTAAATGGGGTGAGGGCTATCTGTTAGATGAGTTTCATCAGCCGTAGATTAAGAAATCGTTTCAGTTTTTATTCTTGATGGCAAAAAGAGTTACATATATGTCTGCATCTTACCATGCGTTTTTAAGCGACAACAGCATTATTTTTTTATTTTTTTCAAAAAAATATATAATTTAGAGGTTTTATATATAAGTTTATTGGTGTTTAAGTTATATAGTTAAGTAATAAATTGTAATGTAGACAACTAAAAGTGACATTTAGATTATTTTAAAGAGAAGAACATCCAAAGGACTTTTGTAAGACACTTAGATTACTTTTTATACTTATACGGTGGTTTTTAGGTCACAGTTATTAACATCTATATTAAAAAAAGATTATAATAAAACTAGGACTACGTATGTTATTATATATTTATTTTAATTTCTTTATTTATTAATCATAATAATTTGCGATTTATACAAAAAAAATATATAATTGGGGATCTTCAAAAAAGAGCATACCTATCCCTAAAAGGCCAGCACCGCACTCGCGGCGTAGAAGGGACTAGGTGTTCTTGCAGGGAGTGCCGCTAATCTTAGGTAAAGCTCGTTTGTATCCCTGGTTCCATAAAAAAGCTAAAAGTTTAATTCAGATACGATGAAAAGCGATAAATCATACGGAGAAGTTAAATTAATTTAACTTCCCGATTCCTGAGTTTATTTCCTTGTTAATCGTAACAGTAGAGATTCGATCAGTGTGTCTCGATTGGCAGAGAACAGTAGTTCAGGAGTTCATATAGAATTCAGTGAATTATTTTTTGAAAGCAAGCATATTGGTAGTCTCATAAGGGTGAGTTATAGTTCCTGTGGATTGCCAACAACTCTGTTTCATTTTGCTCTATTTAAACTAAGATAGATAACCACAAGAGAGTTCATTCAAGAAACACAGTTTTTGAAAGCATAAGATTTTATCTTCAAGAAGTTGGAAGCAATCTTAGGATTACATTTTAGAATTGCAACAGAAGTTTTGAACATAAATGAAATGTCATTTCTTTTTTAACACTTTCAGTCGCTAAGATAAATCATAAGACCCAAAAGAAAATTTCTCCACTTTCTTGAAGTTTACACAAGTTTAGTTAGTTTTTATTCGTACTGTATGTATACAGTAGAGTAGTATCGAGTGAAATAAAGATACCCTTGAGTGCATTTTTTATATAAAACCACTGTATTCATTGCCTTTATTAAATAAACTTTAAGTAATTTTCTTGAATATATATTTATTATTATTTTTATGATAATTGAGAGCAAAATGAGCAGGAGGCTCACCTAGAATAAGCGGTCTTTCGCCCTTGGAGACCTCTAACCTCTGATGGCTTTTATCTCTTATTTCGAAGGTCCCCAAAGGCTAGTTCGCATTAGGCTAGTATTTTAGTCGAGTAGAGAGTACTTTGGTGACTAAAATGCTCGCATCAACACAGAAATTGTTCGCTTTATGGTCCAGTACATACGACAAATGAGTGGTGTTTCGAATGATGAACGAGCTGCAACGCAATAGAGTTAATAAAAAGACTAAGCTAATCGTAATGGTGTTTTTAGAAGAGCCGGAGGAAGAAATGTGTATGATTAACAAAAATATTTTTATGGGATCGAAAATGGATCTATAGAAGAGATATATTAGGAGTAACATTGTCTTCTGAAGTAATTAACATTGGAAGATCCCAAAGAATATTTCTATAGTTTGAGAACGACGCAAAGACGATTTTTGCGGTCACTCTCAACCTCGACTAATCAAACATGTTCGTACTTGTTAAGTCGCTAAACGCTAAAATGGTGCTATACAGGCGTGGTGGGACGCACTAATCGTCCGATAATAATAGAACAATGGATTCACTCGAGAAAATTTTTGGTGTTCAGACACATTTAGCCACTAAATTACTTTCTACTCGACTAAACTACTAGCTTAATGCGAACTAGTCTTTAGTCATTTTGGTTTGGAAATATCTGTGCGGGGGGTGATTTCATAGAATAGTGGTGCTCAGCACAAAATGCCTTAATAATTGATCAGTTGTGGAACGACAAACATTAATATTAATACATAAAAAATTACACAAGTATTTATTTAATTGAATACACAGAAATGTATTGTAAATCCAATTTAGTATTTTAATACTGTTAACAGTATTTATTAGATGTAATATTATAGACAAAACGTAAAACATTTTATAAAAATATTTTCACTGCGTAGTCGGAAGCCATAAATACTATATGACAGTGGTAAGAACAGATAATAAAAATTTCCTGAACAATATTACCCGTATCGTTTGACATAAAATATGTTTAGTACAAAATTACTACTACTGAGGGAGATATAGTCCGTGACAGTTAATTTTAGTACAGTCCCCTCAAGTTATGAAATTGTAATAGGGTATTAAGGTAATAAAATCAAACTCATTTAGCAAATGGTAGGCTCAGTTATATTGACAGGAAGGGCAACCATGACTTAACGATAAATATTTATTATTAATAGACTTTATTTTTGCGGACAATATGAACTTCATAAGGATAAAATCAGATGAAATATTAACATCTCTGAATGTACATAAAAGTTATGGTCATAAATATACATAGTTAAATAACTTATTGGTTATTAATTGCATTCTGTAGATATCAAAACATAATAA
This sequence comes from Delias oraia, assembly GCA_018230265.1. NCBI lineage: Eukaryota > Metazoa > Arthropoda > Insecta > Lepidoptera > Pieridae > Delias > Delias oraia. Next base: position 25,933 of record DWCF01000821.1, read on the forward strand.
AATACTTCGTTCAACAAGCTCATAAAAAATATCTGAATTTCTAAACAGAATATTGCTATTAAAATTGTTAAAAATTATTAATAATCTATCATCATCATTATCATCATGTCAACTGTAAGACATCCACTGCTGGACATAGGCCCTTGTCGACCCAAGGTATTCATGGAAGTACAAGTACTTCCATGAATACATGTCGGAGGCGACCTGCATCCAGCATTTCCCGGCGATCTTTATAAGGTCGTCTGTTCACCTTGTGTGTGGACGTCCCACGCTGCGTTTGCCGGTCCGTAGTCTCCACTCTTAACACTTTTAGGCCCCTTCGGCAATTATTAATAATCTATCAACGCACCCATAAATATTAATTGTAACGATAAACAAATAAAAAAGAACGATAAAAAGTAACTCAACTATTTAAAATAGAAGCTTATTAGAACTTATTTTGGTTACTTTAAGAATGAAAAAAATGTTCATATCGACACGTTAAGATTTCCTTCAAATGCACTTATACTTATTCAATAAAAATAATTTTTGAGAGCCTCGTAGCTAAATGATTTAATAAGTCTACCATAAAGTGAAAGGTATCGGGTTCGAATCACGGTAAGGATAATTATAATATAATTTATTCGATCTCTGGAAGGGCTTGACAGTGCCTCTAAAATGCCACTTAAAATACCACTTAAGTATCGTAAAAAGCCGGCAACACAAGCAATGTGAGAACTGTGGCGTGTTTATTCGGATTATAGGAGACTCACCTGCTGCATTGTCTATATCATAAAAACAAAAAAGAAAACTATTTAGGTGAAATCCGCTAAGTCAATTGTAAAGAAGTGTTTCACAAGCAGATAAAATTTAATTAGACATTTTATATTTCGCGTGCTAATTCATAAGTTTCAATGCAAATACCATTAAGGAAATAGGTAAGCAGTGCTCTTTCATTTCGAATTCATTTAGAATGTTTTGAGTAGCAACATGCACTGCCAAATTATATTCATGCAAACTTCTCCATAAGTTATTCGGGGAAATGCTACTCTGATATTTATTCTGTTCGAATTAAAACATTTTTCAAATAGAATTATAGTGAACATACAAATTGTGTTGGCTTTAAAAACTTCTAGCCACCAAATTTTCTAGTTTCTAATTTGTTAGAATATTAAGTCTACGCTTGAATCTACAACTTGAAGGATTGATAAATTTGCGCTATTTTTTTATATGAACGTTGGCAAACGAGCAGGAGGCTCACCTAGCGGTCTTCCGCCCATGGACATCGCCTTCCCTTGAGAGCCGCAGGTGCGTTGCCAGAATTTAAGGAATATGTACGCACTTTTCTTGAAGGTCCCTATAATAAAACGGTTTTAGATCTAATTTGTTGTTATTCATTTTAAAATATCAATGACTAATGAAAATATTGAATTAAATGATACACATTATATTAGTGAATATAAAACAATATAAGTTAATTAAATTATTTGCTTTAATAGATCATTGAAATTGGTTTAATTTTTCAATAACTACAATGTGACATAAAAATGTACAAATATGCTCAATAGGTTGTGGGTTTTACTAAAAATTCAATAAAATGTAGACATTTAAATGAAGCATGCAGTGCTTTCCACTTGTGAGATCAGTCGGAATAAAATGCAAATACGGTTGAAGTTAAAGCACGCAAACAAGAAAATTGCACCCCGTTTACACTTTGTCGCAACGACACGTCCAGTGTTTTCATTTAAGGGAGTAGAGGTTTAAATTTAGAATACTTTTTTAACTAGAAAATGCTTTTTCCTCGGGTTTTTTTTCATTTGTACTTTCTTGTAATATACGGACAACCGAGCAGATGGATCTCCTATATGGTAAGAGAACACTGCCGTCCATGGACTACCGCGTTACAGTCCGCGTTTTTGGTTGTCTTACCGGCTTTATGCGTCGATTAAGCGGCATTTTAAAGGGTTTCTAAGGCCCGCCGATATTACCACTCAATCATCGAAACATAGTAGAAGCACCGTTTCAAGTACAACTATCATTTCACATTGAGTACATAATATACTGTGAGCCCGTGGTATCATTTGGGACGAGCCGCCCCAATTGGTACGTTCACGTATGCTTCAGCATGGCTCTCCCACGAATGGAAATGGAACCGCAATTTGTGTCCATTAACATTAATCGAAACAAATTATTGTAAAAACTGAACACGTGCTATGAAATTTCTCTTTTAGTATGTTTTGTTTTAATATGTTTTATAGCCAAATTTTGTGCTGACAGATAACTTCTCTGTACTATAACCATTGAGTATTTTTTTACGGTTGTATACGAAAATATATTTTATAACCGTATAAGGAAAAATATTATACTTGGGAAAAAAATATGAAACTGTTGAGACTGAGCACGGGAAGTTAACAAGTAATTGCTAAGCTATATAACAATAACATAGCTTTAAGTTTTAAATTACAAATTTTATTAATATAAAATAAAGTAAAATTATATATTATAGTTATGTTTAATTTTATTCTATAGTGGACAACGAAGCAGGTGGGTCTCCTATATGGTAAGAGAACACCGTCGCCCATGAACAACCGCCATTCCGCGCATTGGTTGTGTTGCTGACTTTTTCGACTTTGGCACTCTTAAGGGTCTCCCAAATCCTCACTTACTCTGCGAAACACAGTACAAGTACCGTTTTATGATGAATATTCTATTAGCCCGTGGTATCACTTTGTTATTAAACTATTTATTTTTACATAAGTTTACATTGCGTTTCTTTTACTACGAATTTTGTGCCTAATAAGACATAATATTAGCCAAATGTTATTTCGCATTGTAACATATGACGGGAATAATACTGGTGTAATTTTATATTGTGCTATCAAAGAAGTAGCGAAATTTGTTTATGGTATATCGGACAACTCAGTTGATGGGTCACCTATATGGACCGCCACCCATGGCTAACCGTTCTACCGTCCCGTTTCAGTTGTGTTACCGGTTATTACGTCATTTAAGCGGTATCATTTCAAGGGCCTCCGATTCACTCCTTCAGTTAAACAGGGTACAAGTGCCGTTTCACATTAAGTATTATTTGAGAGGCAGTCCAATTTGTGCGTCAGCATGGCTCTTCCACGGATAAAATAATAGTATTTTGTTTCGTTTATTATGTAAAAGATTGACAAATATGTATCGTGACCATGTTATATAAACTATTTCTTTGCCTCAAAAGCTTAGTGCGCGCAATATACACACTGTACCTACATTGCTATTGAAATGTTCATTGAATTTTTTATACGAAGCGGCGGTAATATGAAAAGTAGTTTCCTTTGATGGAATACGTGTTAAGGTTTACTAGAATATTTCAATGAACCAAATATTTTCTAAAGATCTCTAGTGTATTTAAAATTCGGACTGATTTATAAACATTTACTAAGTACTCTCAATTAAATAATTAAAAATTAAATTGAGTTAAAAAGGCGCTACAAGACATAATCAGAATGTACTTGGTTTCTATTATAGAAACTCGGAAGAAAATAAACTTAATAGACGAATGAACCTTCGCGATATAAGAAAAATCGAAATGGGCTGGGCACAGAGCCAGGTACCTTGCCAACAAATCAATGAAAAGAATACTAAGATCTTCTAGTCCCAGCGGCAAAAGAAGGAAAGCCCACCAAAACCAGATGATCAGATGAGGTGGTAGAGACGGCGTGCCCGTTTTGGGTAACTAGTGTCAATAATTAAGATAATTGGTTTGCCTTGGAGGAGGCTTTTATGGGTCAAGGGTCTTTACAATAATATATATAATATATAATATATTTGTGTATATATATATACATATATATACACAAATATATTTGTGTATTATTCAGACCTTGAGATGGATCTGATAATGGCCGGACGAGTATCTTAACACTGTCTTAACACAGAACTACTTTAATCATGACGCCGCCGCGGGATTGCTGACACGCTAATTGAGCCGGCTTGTACGCAGTGATACGTCAGGCTCACAGTAAACCAATGTGAAACAATACTTGTAATATATCTCGCTGAATGAGTGAGGATATCAGAGACCCTTAAAATTATACTGCACAAGCGGTGTAAAAGCCGGTCTAAAATCCGGATTGTGGCGCGATTATACATGGGTAGTGGTTATCTTTTACCATATGGGAGACCCACCTGCTGCGTTGTCCGCTATAGCACAAAAAAACATCTCACTCATATAAATTAGTCTCAACTATCTAATACTTGAACTACATTCACCAATTAATGAAAGCTAAAAATTTAAAGCCAAATACAACCATATAATCTCTTATGGAAAAATTATTTATAACAGATTTTTATAAAATATTGCACAAAACACGCAACCAAATGTGAACACATAGCACAGTAAATATGTGCCGAGAAAATATTCAACCTATATTGAAAAGCTGTGTTTTTGTCATAGTTCGCGAGAATTATGTATTTTTTATTGCCGTATACAATTTTCTACTGCTAAAACCCCGAATGTTCCGTAAAACACGTTGTATTTTATTTATCATTGGGATGCTTTTCAAAGGGGTTTTAATTGCAGGCACAACATGAAACATTGTAGGTTAGTTGTAAGTGAAGGCAATTTTTAAAAAAGAAATATATATCGAAGATGCAAGTGATAATCTCTGATCTATTTACCATACTACCCCGGATAAGAGATTCTTTATTTGAAACAATGTTTTAAACATTCTGTCACTCTCCCGCTAACCAGTATTTGTTGTTGCTAAAACGAGACAAAACTCTTTCAGAATTAAATTTATTAAATGAACAAGCGTTACTCGACGTCTAAATAGTTAGCGGTTTGTAGCATAGCCCTTTGAACAGAGCTAACGTAAAATCAGCCAAGTGATTGTTCTTATTTATATGACTGCGACATATTTATATATGTCTACTTCAGTGATAGTTTTCCTTAAAGATATGTGGACATTAAAAGATTTATACACATTGAAAAAATATCAAAATTGTTACATGCATTGTAATCGCTGGTTTCCATAGAAATCCAGCAGTGGACGTCTTACGGCTGAAATGATGATGATGATGGTGATGACTCCATGAGTTTGGTTTCAACAAAAACTTGTTAGAGGTATGATAGATCAGTAAGTTGATTACCGAAATTATGCAAGTTTCGTGACGTTAGTCTCACTTTGAACGCAATGAAAGCCACGCTTAGTTGAAATTAAGCTGCTTATTAGATCCTTGGTAATATAGAAATGTATAACTGTAGATTGTTGAAACCGTTGTGCTAAGTGGTTTAGACATCTACCATGAAGCGAGGGGTGTCGTGTTGGAAACTCGGTCTGGATAATTATAATTTAATTTATAATTTATACGGTCTCTGGGAAGGCTTGACAGTAGCCGGGCGAGTGTCTTAATATTGTCCAACCCGTGGGAGATCCATGCTGAAACATATGCTATCGCACTAATTTGGCCGGCTTGTCCGAAGTGATACCACGCCCTCACAGAATATTTAGTGTGAAATACTTGAAACAGTGCTTCTATTGTGTTTGGCTGACTGAGTGAGGATATCCAAGGCCCTTAAAAATGCCGCTTTTGTGGCGAAATAAGCCGGCAATACAATCAATGCACGAACAATGGCGCAGTTTTTCATGAGCGGCGATAACCTCTTATCATATTAGATACCCACCTCCTCTGTCGTCTGCTATACCATAAAAATAAAAAAATATATAATATTTCTAATTTATTATTTAAGTCAGGTCTTTTTCTTATTGTTTTCCTTCGTGACGTTCATTTTGAAAGTTGATTATTGCTATGTGCTAGAAATGTCTTTCTCTGTACAGAAGTAATTTAATTTTCAACGAAATTTCAGCACTAATTATTATTAATGAGTTAATAATTTTAGTCAAATAAGTTGCAAACTTTTCAAATATTTTTTTTGTCGAGTTTCTAAACAACTTTTATAAAATACCGTTTACCTCTGCCTAAAAGCTTTCAGTTATTGTCCGATAATTTTCCATTTCAATAGTTATTTTAAGCTTGTTTAACAGTCGTGCCTTCATTTTAAGTTCAATATTAAATAACCAGGGCAAATAAATCATTTCATTTTATAATCTAATGATGAATCGTTGAAATTTTACTATATTTCAAGGGCTATAATCGTCTGTATATTTAAAATAATGAGTTAACCACGGCTCCGCCTGGGCTAGGGCCGCCCATGGTCGGACGATCGCTTATCCTAGCCGTTTCCATTAAAAAAAAACATAGGAATTTCAAAATATTATATGGATAAATTAATGTCATTTCATACATTCTTTAATCCTAATTAAATTAATAAAAAAACATTTTTAATTAATTTAAATCTTAAAATCAGTAAGGTAAAAATATAAAGTAACGATTTTTACAATAAATGTAATATAATCACCATTCTGTGGAATCAGCAACTAGCAGACGTATTTCCTAACTAAAATGACTTGGGGAACAGCATTCCTTAAAGGCTGGCAACGCACCCGCGCCTCAAAAAGGGCTAGGGGTGTCCATGGCCGGAGGACCACTTGCCCTAGGTGAGTCTCATGCTCGTTTGACACCATTTTCATAAGAAAAGTAAATAAAATTAATAATATATTAAAAGTTTATATATTTCTTTTTAAATACATCGTAAATGGATGGAACCATTGAAGCGTGTATTTTCTAGTATAGCAGGTGTTCTAACGAAGCACAATTTTTTATAACGAGCCTTCATTTTTATTTCCACGACAGTAACTCGGTTGCAAAAATGGCTGTAAATTTTATTCAACTTAAGATAAAATGCACCCTTAATTTTAATACCTTGAAAACATACTTAAGATAAATGTTTTTCTAAAAAAAATATAGTTCAAGATATTAAAAAATAGGTAGACATGTGAGTTTTCAAATAAGTTCTAATATCATGAAAACACACCTCTTAAAGAGCCTTAAAAAAGTCTAAGTAAGGTGCTTAAAAAACATTAATTTATTTAAAAAAAAATTATTATAATTTGAAATGTAAAACTAGTAGTAAATTTATGTTTTTGTTTCATTTTTAAATGTGAACTCAAAAAAAGTAACAAAACTTTTTAAATATTCAAAAATTTACAGTACATATATATTTATATATATTTGCACTTAAAACCATTTTGAACCCTCAAACTACATATTAGCAAAAACTATTTACCCCAAAGTTTAGAGTTACGCCCTCGAGATTTATGATAAAGTTTTATTATGTCCAAAGGTCACAAAAATTAATGTTATAATTTCGGTCGCATGACATTACGCTACATAATTCTTTAATGACACCTATGATTTTTTTATATATTTTATATAGCAAAAAAAAAGGATAAACATCTGCCTTCCCTGTTAAAAGATCTCCTTTTTCAAAATTTGTTTGTGTTGCCGGAATTTTACACAGTTACCAGCTACAAATTAATTATTAATATTTTACACGAAAAGTTTTCTACTAAGTCTTCATTTCTTAATAAAAAGAGAATATATCTTCTTAATTTAAAATATGTTTATATTTATCATATAAAATAAGTACATAGAGATCATGGGGGTCACAGATATATGGAGGTCCAAATGGGCCTATGTCCAGCAGAGGCCTTACGGCTGAAATGATGATAAAAAGTAAATTAAAAGATGTATCAATTAGTTTTTAAATAATATGTTAATTCCATTTAAGTATAAACATAGTCTTCATATTAACGAATTAATTATAACTCTATCAACGGATTCTGCTCTATTCTGAACTTATTCAGGTCTAATGATATTCAACTAATTTGTTCACACAATCTCGATTGTTCGTTATTTGCATAGTTTTAGTGTTTATTTATTAAATATCTTACTACATATCATATAGACTTATTGTTTCGCATTCACCCTAGCTTAATCTTTAAGAGATTACGGTATGATGTATCCGAAAGTAAAATGGTTTGGTATTTGATCTACCCAAACTATTCTGTTATAATGTCGTTAGGGTATTAGTAAAGTTATTAATCCATTAATCTGTGTTATTCAATTATCGCGTAATTTTCTTTTTTGTTATTTGTATATTCACCATGAAAGAACATCTGTCATTGTGTCTGGCAAGATCTTAAACTGACATGATAGTCAACTGTCGAACATTGATAGAATATATTCTGTATGTACACTATAAGAGTACACATACAGTAAAGTGATCTGTATTTTTGTTGTAAATTCTATATTTCCCATTACGAAAATTGAATCATACACGGAATCTTGTTTACTTTAAGTTCCAATTATAAATTTTATTTAACGTTTAACAGTATTTAAAAGAAAAGTATTAATATTTCAAATTATACACTTACAATATTTAATATTCAACAATATTATAGAATCCGAAACTAAAATTATACTTTTTTAAATAAGTTTACATTAAGTGATTAAACTTTTCAATAATCGATGAAAATGATTTACTCGTTGAAAAAAACACTATTTTGAAAATTGCGCATTATTATATGTTCATAAGAGTTCGATATCCTAATATCGAACTTATCTAACCTATCCTAATAAGGAATTTTAATTTTTCATTTTGTTTTATTACCTCACACAATAATAAAGGATCTTACATGGAAATTACGCTTTAAATTTTCAATTAATTAATACAATTATCTAGAATCAATTAATATTCTTTGCTCATAAATGTTTATGTACATATTTCATAAATCATTACGAAAATTGCGTATTATTTTCTATATATTGTAGTTTACAGGTAGAGATAGTAATAAGTATTCTGGCAGATCAATTATAGTTATTTGTCTACTAAATTGCAAGGTATGTTCATTCAATTCATCATCTTGTCGAGCTTAATACACCGATATAATATATATTCGCTTTTGATTAGCTAGAATTTCCTGTTTATAATTAATAGCGATGATGAAATCAACATGGCGTGTGTAACTTTCGTGTCAGCTTATATATTATAATAAAATAAAAACCGTTTATGGTGATTCTTACTTTTAATACCTTAATGAAATGTATAAATATTAAATTCAAATAATTTTTAAATTAAACTGACTGAAAGACGCAACTTTTACTATATTAGGGTGTATAATCTAGCAGGTGATGACATAAGACAGCAAAATAGCAGTAAAAGTGCTACAAAATTGTAGCAAGCGTAGCACAAAAATACTGTAGCCCGTAGCAGTTACTTCGTTAGTGTCTATGAGTACTCTGTCAACTGTCTTCTATAGCGTACAACGGAAGAGATGGGTGTCTTATATGGTAATAGAACATCGCCACCCATGAACAAACGCTTTGGTTGTGTTGCCGGCTTTTTACGCAGGCTTTTTAAGCGGCACTTTTAAAGCTCTCCCAGGGGTTATATATATTGAATAAAACATGTACGTCTACAATATCTCCATGCTTGATTGAATACAATATTATATTTAAGATATATAAAAGTCACATTATTAAAAAAATCTGATTTTGAAAATTCGATTTAATTTTATAACTTTATAAAACTAGAACAATTATAATATGGAAACAAAATTATTATTAATATTGTTATATCCTGATATATTTTCTCTTATCTTTTCATTTATTAATTTTTCTGATAATTCAAATAATCAGAAAATAAAACAATTTCTAATTAAAAGGTTGTGACTAAATATAATATATGTATAGGGTTATTATATATATATATATATATAATGAAATACAAAAAGACTATTGGTACTTTAAAATTACTCGATTTTATAAAACATTGATGTTGATTTTTATATAATTCAAGTACCAATGCGCGATGAACTTGTAGTTAAAGTCAGAAATAAATATTATTTCAATTAAAAAAATGAATTGAATAAAAGTATCCAAGATGCTATTATCTAACGTAAATAGTTTATTCATAAAAAATTTTTGAAAACGAAAAAGTCAATTATTATTCAAGTAGCTATTTTAACTAAAACAATACTTTTATTTAGAGTAGAAAATAAAACCATTGAGACGTTTTATATTTCATTTCAACGTTTCAATGCCTTTTTAAATTAAATAACTTACCAATAAAAACGGATATAAAAAATAACACAACCATTTTTACGCGCAACTCACACATACATAATCCAATCACATTATTTACGCAGCACTTTGAAACATTCCATTAAAATAAACAATTCACATCTCACGAAAGAATTCGGCACGGGTCGCAGAACGCGGGCGCTCTCTGCTGGCGATCAAGCGAAACTGGCATTTGATAACATCCAGTATTAGGGTTCATCTACACGGGGTGCAGTTAACTTTTATTTTATATTAGCATCCGTTACTTTTAGTACGTAGGTACAACTTTTATGGCAGTTTCAGATATCTTAGACGTCCTAATTTCGACAACTTTTAACATAAACGCTATTTCTTTTCCTAACAAAAACTTTTACCAATTATTTTACATAGAGTACAATATAAATCAAATATATTCGTTTTTTAATTAAAATATTATTTACGGAACTTTAGCAACATTAACTAAATTACATATTTTAGAGAACAATAAAAATTTCAGATTTTACCAGTTATAAAATAAGCTGTTGATAACAGGTACTTTTTTTTTCTATAGCGGACAACGAAGCAGGTGGGCCTCCTGTATGGTAAGAGAACACCTCCGACCATGAACTACCGTGCCTTAGTCTCCACATTGGTTGTTAGCATATGCTTCAGTATGGCTCTCCCGTGGGTGCAATTGCCACGGGCAAGGTAATGTATTATGTAATATAAATAAACAGTATTACTACCATGCCTACGCGAAGGCTTACTTACTGAACAGTACTTGAAGAAATGAACATTTAATAAAACCGAAAGTATAACATAATCATAATACATGTAAACGCGTATAACCTACATAATGTGTTGCCATAAAAATTTTCATTTTTATATAATGAACCCCACACGCACCGAATTCCCCGTAAGATTTTTCCATTTTATTACGAAATATATCGCGATGGAAGAATGAATAAAAGATGAATAGTTATAAACCCCTCCCTACTTTAGGAGACGGTAACTCGTCATAATTTAAGGCTTTATTTACACGGTCAGACCTCTATAAATGTGATGTCAGCTTAAGATCCATATTTATTTGGGGTCGGCTAAAACCCTTGACTTGTTTAGTTTTTCTGCTATTTTACGTGAAAAATTATGGCATTTTTACATCCGAAGCAGGTGTATTTATAACATTAAACGTAGCGTTTACGAGCGACATCACCAATACAATCAGTACTTATTGTAGAACGTAGTACAAACAGAAATCTAGAAGTAACGTTAAAATACATTTGAAAGTGATTTCAACCATCTTATTTCAAGAAAATATTATTATTCGAGCATCCATAATTAAAACTTAAACCATGACTGAAAGGTCATATCAGTTATGATTAAATAGTAAACCTTCTTGGTATGGCTTCTTTCTATATGTTACAAGGAAAGGGCAAGCGTCAAAATCCACAACCCATGAATAACCTCGACAGAGTTCGAGGTTTAATTGTGTTGACGGTTTTTATGGCATTTAAATGGCTTGTGAAACTTGTTGGACTTCTGATAACTTACTTACTCAGAAAAACACAGTACATCACAGACTTTGTTCAGCCCTTGGTTTCACTTTAAACGATCTGGACCAATTAGTGAATATGCATCATCATCATCATTATTTCAGCCGTAAGACGTCCACTGCTGGACATAGGCCTCCCCCTTGGACTTCAATGAATACCTGTCGGAGGCAACCTGCATCCAGCGTCGCGTCAAGGTTGTCTGTCCACCTTGAGGGTGGACGTCCCACGCTGCGATTACCGATCCGTTGTCTCCTCTCTCACACTTTAATTTGAATATGCATAATCTTTATTAAAAGACCTTCCAGTACTCAAGGCGTTACTTAAATGAACATGGCGTTGCCTAAGTGCAAGAATTATTAAATTAAGATTTCTCAAATATAAGTTATTTATATGGATTATATATATAAATCGGCCACATCGCTCGACGAACTGACAGCCGATGGGGAAGAAAGGTTCTCGAGTTGCGACCGCGCACCGGAAAACGCAGAGTGGGACGTCCCGCCACACGATGGAAAGACGATCTAACAAAGGTCGCGGGCA
>DWCF01000822.1:0-37993 GCA_018230265.1 Delias oraia
TCAATAATTTAAATAACGAATTTTTAGAAAAACTGATATTACTAGGATATTTAGAAATAAAGTAACGACAAATTCTTTCCTTTAAGTATTGGAAAATTATCAGTTCGTTTTCAATAAGTATAAAGAAAAGCTCTTAGATTTCTGCAATCTAAAACCCAATTTATAAATTTGTATAAAATACAATAATGTGTTTTTTATCAACAATTTAAATGAAAGTTATATTCTAAACATCCAATCATGTTTGATACGTCCTAACTTAATTAAAACAAATATATTTTTTTTTAGAAATACATGATAATGAATACAACATTTTAATAGTTACTTATATATTAATAAAATTATTGTATCTCATTTATCAATATAGTTAAGACATAACATCCATATTTATTAACTTTTGGTTAAATTATATTTTATAGAAAAAACAACTAGTTTTTTTAAAAAAGTGTCTAAGCTAACCTAACCATTTAATGTGATGTTTTCTTCATTATTAAGACATAGGTGTTATAGGTGTCTATATATTATATGAAACAAGGTTGCTATATGTATAATTTATCAAACTGCTGTTAACTTATAACAACAAATTCTATCTTTTTAATTAATTATGTTGTTTTTATAATTCTATAAATGTAACTATAATATAATAATAAAATTTGTCAATTTGTTCAACTAAAATAACATTTACATACAAATGTATATAAAATCAATTTATTTTTTTAATTTATACCCTTAATGTTGTTTATATTTATTGCTTATTTAATTCCAGAAAATTGCAAATTCTGGGTATTAACAGGTAAAACCGAAAACAATTTTGTTGATCTTCACAAAGGATTTGGAGCAAAAACTGATAATCTAACTCAATCCTATTATTTTTTACGGATAACTTCTAAAGTAAATAACGATAATACTCAGTGCATTGTACCTTTGGATGATACAAAAATCGACGTATGTAGCAATCGCATCCCATTGAGAGAAGTAGAAAAGCAAAACTACGAAAACGTTAGAAATCTAGCAAGAAGAATGTTAAATAATGATAATGTGAATGACGAAAGAAACAAATTGATAAAGGAATTTATTACACGTGACAAATATCTCGTTTGTATTATTGATATATCTGAATTTAAATCTTTTTGTTTTGATGTGATAGGACCAGTAAAAAAACAGGATACTTTTAGTTGGACTAGTTCACAACTAATAACTGTTAAAGAAAATAATTTAGAAGTTGTTGGAATTAATACATATAATAAACATAAATACCTTCAACGTTTAAAAAATTACAAAGCTTTAGAATTGCTCTATAAGAATAATATAGAAGATTTTATTAATAATTCTAAAAATATTAAAGTTCAAAAAAAGGAAAAAGAAAATATTGATGAAAAGGCTGATTTAAAAGTTTTTCATACAAAAGAAACATTTGACACTAAAAAGCCTATTGTAATTAAAGAAAAAGATCCGTCAAAGGAAAATGATAAACAACATGTTACATTAATAAACATAATTAAAAACAAAGAAAATGATGGGTTAAATGTCAGTGATAACGAACTTGAATCTCTTGGAAGTATTATAAAAAACAAAGATGTTAAATTTGTTCTAAAGGAAAATGAAGAAAAAAACGCAGAAGACATAAAGAAAATTCAAAGAACTGCTTCTTTCGAAGAGGGTAAGAAATTACCGATAATAACTGAAGATATGAATGAAAACATTATAAACGATTCTTTTAAAGAGGCTAATAAAGATACAAAGATCATTTATAAAATCTCTAATGGAAATACTAGATATTTAAACAAAGAAGATGAGATAAATGAACCAAATGAAAAAAATACGTCTAATGACGATACTAACAAAAACGAACAATATCTGAGGTATGCGATATATGCTATGATAGTAATGTTTTTTAGTATTGATACTTATTTATATTTTAAAAAAAATATAATTAAAAAATTTTAATTTATTTAAAGATTTTAATTATTAATACACAATTTTCGTAACATAAATGCATATCTTTATTTTATTTGATCTACAACAAATGAAATTTTAGTTATTTAAAAACCTTTTTAAAAACTACTAAGATAGTAAATATAAAAGATAATATATAAAAAATATTTTACGTTAAGTTAAAGATTTATTTTTATTTATAGTTATTATCATCATTTTTCGTTTATTCAAAACAATTATAACTATACATAACTGTTTAATTTATTTTCATTACACAGTTTAAAATTTAAATTGTTGTTCATTTAATTTGAATTTTTATAATTTTTTATGTTCTAAAATTACTGCTCAATTAGAAAATCAATTGTTTTATAATTTCTAGTCTAACTTAATCAAACTACTCTCAAATTTTATAAAATGATCGTTGTTTAGATTAATATTTATTATATCAGATATGTTAAATTTTTCGAAAATCAACAAGGTATTTGTCGAAATCTCATCCAGCAAATTCATGTGTTATGAGAATATTAAAACTACCAAGGCACAATATCGTTTTGAGATGTCTTAATATGCGCATAAATCTTAAATATGCTAGTTCAAAATTAGATCTTAGTTTAAATAACTACATAAAAAGAACATTAAATGAGTTTTAATTTTTTTAATTTTGTTTTCATTTGTAGGTATATATTTAATTATATATTAAACTTTTGTAGATTAGCTTAAATTCGTATGATTACGTAAGTAAAATTTTAGTAGATTGAACTTAAAACATTATAACATTAGATTTCGAAAATTACTTTCAATCTTTTTTTTTAAAGTTACAATCTCAAAGAATTTTCACGTCTACAGACTTTAATGTAATATATATTAATGTTAACGAAATTAAGCTTATAGTGAATATTCTATTGTGCGTTTATTATCTTACATGAATAAAATATTAGAAATTCCTTTGTTTTTTAAGTTTTCCAATTGCTTATTTATAAGTTTTGAATTATTAAATCTAATTAAACTTCAAAAAATAATTTTTACACGAAAACTTAACACGTGATTATCCTTATAAAAAAATTGTTTTATTTCTAGAAACAGTATCGTAGTAGAAAATGTAAGCATCAATTTAAATTCTTGAGTATTATTCATTTTACTCTTCTAATTATAGTGGATTTTTGAAAAAAATTTTAAATATTTGTTGTTGTATTAAATAACGTATTCTGTCATTAACTAACATTTAAATGTAAACTATTGTCTCATACTGTTTGTAAAACCGAAAAAATAACCATAATATTGCTTTGAAGTGATTTAAAAAACATTATTTAACTTGAATAAAACAAATAATATCTTGTACTTATCTACACATAAAAGATTATTTGTATCTTTAATACTTATTTATCACGCTTTTATATATTAATTTTAAATTTTATGTCATGAGGTTTTAGTTTTAAGTTTTTGTTTGTATTTTGTCATTTTAAATACTTTTTTATTTAAATTGTGATTTATTTTATATGGACTAAATTAAAATAATACTAGCTAAATAATACTTTTAACACATAATTGTCAAAAAATAATCTTTTTTAGATCTTTAAATATTCATAATGGCAATCTGTATCTTTTTAATACATTATTATTAGGTTTTTAAATTTAAATTAAAACAATAATTTAAATGGTCTTATATTTGCAATTTATCTTTTAAGTAATTATTTCGATGTATGTTGTTATTGTATCTAATACTTATAAATTAATGAAGCACCGTAAAACCTACTTCATATGAATATTTTATAAAAAAACACAATAATATTAGTTTAGTGGATTATAAAAAACTACGTTTTAAAGTTTTTATTTTTTTGTTGTAGATATAGAAGAAGACGATATTATAAGTTTGATTATAATTCATATTAATTATCAAATATGCAATATGAAAAAACCCCCTTTAGATTCTTAAACTACAAAATTTAAGTAATCTGTAACAGAAAATACTTTCTTTATTAGTAGTTGTAATATTTAACCAAAAAGTATGTAGCTTTATCTTAAAAGATTATTAGATTTATTGAATCGATTTAGCTAACATTTGGGCATCTCTTAGACAATTCTTATAATTAATTAAATTTTATCTGCCTTTGTTTCTAAGTAAAAATCAAGATATATTATATTCGTTTTAGAAAAATAAAAATAAATTTCGTAAAGTAGGTGACGTAAAACATTTAATTAAATGTAGCTGTAATGAACAACAAGACTTTTTATATGTTAAAATAATGTATTAAGTAATTATAAAAATAAATAAAATTTATGACGATTTAACATAAAAAAAATACGACTATTCAATAATTTTTATTGTAAAAAGTTTTACAATCAAATTACTGATATAAATATATCCAAGTTGTTATGATCTTAGAATATTTTATTAAACAACAGAAATGTATTTATATTTTGCAAGTACAATTTAAAAGACTAGTAAAACTTTTTTTTAATAATAAAATTGTTCGAAAAAATAAATAATAATTTAAAATTGGAGTTTTTTAACATTTACCTTATAAATTTTTACCACGAAATCAGTCGAAGTACGTATTTATTTTGCATTATTGCAATAGTATATAAATTTATCTCTTCTGTTAAGATACGTACATGTTTTTTATAAAGTTTTTTGATGTTATCGATCAATTTCCGCAGAAAGTATATAGAATGCAAATTAATTTGTTTTATACATCTTAGTAATTTGATACAATTCTAGTTTTTAAAATTTGAAAATAGATAATTTAATATTTTTTTCTACCTACATTTATGAACTGGTTATTTTAGAAATAGTTAAAAAATCCTATAAAGTCTTTACATTTAATTTTGTAAATCTTCAAGTCTTAAAATTTAACAAAAAAAATTCTGTTAATTCTAATACAGTGTTAAATATATCTATCGAGGATTCTATCAGACTCTTAAATGCATGTTTTTGCACTCAAAACTAAAAAAAATTTGTATAAGTAACCTGTAATTAAGATAATTGTATTTTTACATTCAAGATCTTTACAGTTTTTTTTGTCACAGTAAAATTTTTTGTTTATAAAAAACTTTTATGTCTTAAATGTTTTTAGTATTGTGAAACAAAATTATGTAATACATTGCCAATAAAATGAGATAAAAAGATGTTAGGAAAGTACTAAAACATTTTATCCAAAATTGTTTGTAAATTCATTTAATGGATTTTATATTCTTTCTAAAATGTTAAACATAGAAATATATAATAAATGAGACTAACTACTGTGTACTGTAAATTAAAATGGTTATAAGAAAATATCTATAAATGCTTAAATTATTTTGTGCATACGATTAAATTAAATTAACGTTTAATTTTGGTTAATCATAAAAATTTTTATATTTAACATGACAACTATTTACTAATTATTAATTTGAGTAATAAAAAAGCGCTTCTTTAACCATAAATCTCAAAAACAAAATTATAAAATTATATATATACGTTCGACCTTAAAATAACAGACACTAGAATGCAATACAAATTTATGTATTTGAAAGATTTGATATTTTTAAAGTAATATAAACATATAAAAATTGATAAATGTATGTATTATTTTAAATAGTAGTAATATTAATGGCTTTAGGTATAAAGGAAAAGTTAAATTCGTCAACACTTTTTTTTACTTAAGAACAATTACATATATCATTGGCTGAAAAAATGTAATTCTATACGATAATAAGAAAATTTTAAACTTTATAATATTTGCTTCGAAATATATAAATTATGCATAGATGTTTGTTACACATTCAAAGTAACTTGTAAAACACTTTTAACAAACTTATGAGTCCAAACATTAAAAATCAAAAATTAGATAAATTTTTTACTATCAAGTATTGATGTAATTAAAAATTCTTTGGTAAATTAGATTACCATCAATACATTTTTGAACAAGTTTGACGAGAAAAAAATATAAGTTACTATAACCTACCTAATCATTGTTAAAGGCTGTTTATAACATTATAACATTGTGCTGTTTTGCTGTAAAATGATAATTTATGCATATTTGTAATAATTTTGAATGATCATTAAGTACATTTAATTCTTATTTTTAGGATTTAGATGATATAAAAATTCTTATCAAAATTCTTTCGCCAATTAGGAAAGATTTTGAGTTTTTTTTTAGAAAAACAACATTTTAAATATATTTTACAAACTCTGTTTAGATATTAATTTTACGTTTTTGAGCTTTATAAAACTAAAAAACTTTAAAATTATTATCCAATGGAGAAAAAATATTAGCACATATCAAAAGTTAATTAACTTTGTATATAGATGCTATAGAAAAAAAGATGTATGAAAAAAAAACTTAAAATAATTTTTTAGGATTCATATACATCCTTAATTTTTTATTTATGTAATTTATCTAAGCACATGTTCTGGTTTTACAAAAATGTAAAATTAGCATTTTTTGTATTTTGTTTATAGAAAAATTCCCGTATAAATCAACTATTAATCACTTGCTAATAAAAAAATTTTTTTACAAAATCGTATTATTTGGTTACAACCAATAAATAAAAGTATTTTTAATTTACATATTTTGTTAAAACTAGAAAACTTGTTTTGATGCTTTTTCAATGTCATATAAATTCAAATCCATTATTATATCTTTAATAAATTTTTAAATTTAAAACACTTGTTTTTAAATAAACGTTTTTTTGTTTAAAAATTGGTTTTATAGCTATAAAAATAAGTAGAAACGTAACAAAATAATTTTTTTAATACTAAAAGGGTTTTTTATATAGAAAACAATTTTTACTACCCATGAAAAATATTTATATTTTAATTTTACACATTATTTGGTGTAAAAATAATGAAACAGACTTAAAGAGTTCATACTCATACATGTACAAATTTATATTTAAAAATGATACTATATTACCCAAAGAGGCAATTAAAAAGTTTTATGATAACAACGAAACTTATTTTCAAATTTTAAAAGATGATGCAAAACAAATGGAAGGATTTTTTTATCAGGAAAAAGATACAAGCTCCAATAAATTAATCAGCAATTTTTTGTTAAATGTTGAAACAATTAAACAATACAAACACTTTATTTTTAATAAAAACTTTGATTTTGCTTTAGAACATAATAAGTTGAAAGTAGTATTACCTAATATGACTATTGATATGCAAGATATTCAAGATCACAAAATTACTATACGAACCAATCCAACATTGGCCTATTCTTGGTACAAAAACATATCAAAAGGGATAATAACAAAAATAATGAACAACAAGGAACAATATATTAACAAAGTTTCCAAACTTTTCTTCCAGTTTTGTACATCAAAAAGTCGTGATTTTCTTGATCGATTTGAAAAAGGTGATTTTATCCTATTATATTTCTATGATGATTATTTAGAGATCATAAATTTTTGTACAGAATTTATTTCTGATTTATCTAAAACCGATTTGTACACGGAAAGAAATCTTAATACTTTTTTTTATAATTACATCAAAAAGAACAAAAAGATTTTAGTTTCCGATAGTAAATCTGTTTCTATCAATTCATATAACAAGCTTACTAAATTAAAAAAGCTTTATAGTGATGATTTTGTATATTCAGATCTACTTCCTAAATTACTTATTGATTTAGTTAATTTGTTAGATCTAGTGGATAATTCTAACTTTAAATTTAAAATATTTGATTTTGTAAAATCTAATAATTATATCACTGGTCTATTATCATTATTAATAGAAGTCAATCTAGATAACGTAGATTTTAATAATCGAACAAAATATTATGTATACGATCAAAGAGGTGATAAGGTCAAATGTAAAAAGCTTCTTTACAAATCATTAAAAAAACTTATAATAATATACGATGATATTAATTCACAAATAGATTACAAAAGTAAACTATTTTTAGTAATTAAAAGAGATGAAATTATCGCGAGAAGACAAGAGATTTTTTCAAAATAATTATAAATAAAACAAATCTCTAACAAATTTTATCTTTTATATTTATGTATAAATTAAAATTTTAGTTTTTTTTTTCATAAAAAAGCTCTTAATCTCTAAAACAACAATTGCATTTTAGTTAAATCTCAGTCTAATACAAGCAAAAACTTACCTAGCTCTTGTTGGCTTTTTCTATGTTTTTAAGATTTTTTTTGAAATTTTTTCTGCTCAATAAATAACAAATTAAGCATTAATGAATTAATAATCATATGGATAAAATATAATAATTTATTAATTTTTAACGTAGTTGTCTTATTGTGTTATTTTTTACATCTTGTGTAAAATTTACATGTGTATTGTAAAAAAATTTAAAATTATTACATGCAAATATTTAATAACTTTTTAAGTAACTATGTTAAATTCTTTTTTATATTAATATAGTTTTTCTAACAATAGACGTTATTAAAAAAAAAAGAACGGTTTATACTAGAAGTTGTATACAAAATTAGCAAAAAAAAATTGTTTTTTAATAACATACTTTTTTAGTCAAAAAAAATGCATGTATATTTGTAAAATAGATCGACTATATATAAGCAATATATAGGTATAATCTTCGCAAAACAGTGCTGAAACGACAGCGTGCGTTTAAAAGTTAATTTAACATTTTAAAATTAAAATACTTTTTATAATTACAGTTATATTGTATCATTAATCTTCATGATTTTTTAATAAAATCTTTTATATTTGTAAAATTATTAGACCTGCGTAATTAAACTATGTTTCACTTTAAAGTATTTATATATGTAACAGATTATAAGGGCATTTGTTTAATAAATAAAACATTATTTTAAAATACATACTAATATAAAATTTTTGTAAAATTATTTTTACAGATATAGCTAATCGATTTTTTCTTGACAACAATAATTATCAAAATTATATTTTTATCAACTAAGCTATGATATATTAAAAGCAATAATTTATTTTTGAGCAACTGTTGATCTTTAGTATAAAATTAAAAGAAAAGTATTATATCTAACTTTGAATTTTTTTTTACATTTGAACAGAATTATATAACAAAATTTTAGTTTATAAGTTCACTAAAAAAAGCTAATAGACATAAGTTTTAACCCGATATACCTATAAAATACATATTTATTGTACAATTTTAATAATATGTGTTTACTTGTCTTTTATGTATATGAACATTAAAATGTTTCTAATTGTTTAGTATAAAAGTAGAACTAGACCAACAAAATCTCTTCTTTTAATATCGTAAATAAATTAATTATGATTATGTTGCATAAAATCAATAGAAAAAGACTATGGCTCTTTTTATAAAATAACTTACTTATCGATTAAATTAAGAACTTATAAGATATATGTGAGAATTTAAAAAAAATGAAAAATGTAAATTAAGTAACTATAGAATTTAAAATTAACTTAGATACTACTTTAAAATAAACTTTGTAGTCTAAATATATTCTAAAATATTTTTAGTACCAAAATTAAATTAATAAAATTGTTGTTAGCCGTCGTTTTCTTATAAATTTAATCTAGTGAAGAAAAAATGTCGTTTAAATATGATTTTTTTATCTAAAAAAATCGTCTTGTGTAATAAGTTAATATCGTTTGAACGTTTGGTATTTAAATAGATAATATGTTTTTAAAGAATTTGTAAACAAGAAGAAAATTAATAAGTCTAATGAGATGTTTTCTACCTACAAAATCTGAAGGTAGACAAAAGAAATAAAACGTAAAATGTTTAAACTTAAAGTATTCTTTTTCAGAGTTTATCAAAGAATTTTTTAACCATATTTTTAGTCTCAATTATATTAATATATATGTATTTAGACTAAAAAACATTTCACTGCTTAGAATCATGTAACATAGATTCTACAAATATCTCAAAGATTTTATACAGTGAAATTAAAACTTATAGTTGGTATAAAAATTTTTATTTAAATAATTCTAATACAATGCATTAATTTTAGAGTTTTAAAGTGGTTTAAAAATAAGTCAATAAAATTTAAAGCTTAAACCTATTAAATTAAACTAGAGACGTATATTTATGTTAAGTTTATGTAATTTTTTTTATATATTTTTGAACATCGAATTTTGTTATGAAAAAAACTGAGATGATGGATATGAAACTATATTTAAAGCAATTATTATTCCAAAAATAAATTCATAAAATTTTTCGATATTTCATATAAATTTATATATTAAATTTGTCTCTAAATTTAATTAATAAAAATACATACATGTAATAATCTATGTGTTAACTTAAATGGTATTAAAAATCAGTATTTTTCTAAATGTTAAATTTTATTTATTCGTTTTTTTTTCACGCGAATTTAATTTTGTGTTTTTATATTTTTGTCAAACAAATTTCTTTCTTTATCCTCCGTTGCTTTAATATTTTTACCATTGATCTTATTTATGAAAACATTGGAATAATCATCCTCTTCAATCCCTGGTATGTGCACTTTATTTTCTCTCAAGCAATTTATAAGATCATTGTTTTCACTACTTTTTTCATTTTTTATACTAAATACATTAAATGCGTTGTTACTATCCTCTGTATTATGTGGACAATGATTAGAAATGATATTTAAACACTCTTGACTGTATAAGTCACTCTTACTACGTTCAAAGGACGAATTACTAACTTGTATTTTTGAATTACAAGGATAAAAAAGTCCGTACAATGCAAATGGTATTAATATGATTTGAAAACATATTGATTGCACTAGATATAGCATTTCCATTAAGGGTATATGCAAAATTTATAAAAAACATAGCAACTGATTTAGAAAAATAATTTAATTGTAATGTATATAATAAAAAAATTGTATCCTATTGAATATCAGTTATTATAGAAATCTTTATGTCTAAATTTAAATATTAGTGATTATCAAAATTTATTAATAAATTAAATTAAAATTACTTGATACAAATATTTATTACATTTTAGATTATATGTTTGTTAAAACATTATGTATTTGTGATATTTTTTCTATATTATACAATTTAAAAAGATACATCAAATAGTAATCAATACTTATTAGGAACATAGTTAAAGTTACATGATATTATTAATAACATAGCTGATATAATGTGTAATTGTTATATAAAATTATCTTTTTTTTAAGTTAAACAATACCAATACACATATTCATTCTAATTAAATAGAAATATATTTACAAAGTTTATACTAAAATATAAGATATTAACTTTTTAACTTTTTAAAATATTTAGAAATTAAAATGATAAATTATCTGATTTAAAATGTACCAAAAATGATTATTTATTTAAAATTGTACATCTAATCATTCTTATTAAATTACAAAATGTTGTGCATATGTTATGTGACACGACCACTGACGTTCCAATATCCTAGATTACATTCAATAAGACACCAATGTATAAATCATGCAGCAGCAAAAACTAATAATATGTTAAATAACAGTATTTATCTTTGGATAGCGCCTTTATATACTATTATTTGCAAGTTTTAATGCTTATGTTTCGTTTAAATTATTTTATTGTCTAAAATATAAAAATCGTTTTACAAAGGTTTTGAAATTAAACATAATATGTTAAAAAATATGAAAATAGTATCTAACACGTATTATTATGCATAAATCACTTTATTATGACAAAATAAATTTAGTTTTAATTTGTTTTTTAATAAATATATGATTTTTTTAGAATATAATTACAAATAAGATATAAATCAAGGTGGATCATTTAGTTATAGATCTTACTTAAAATTTACAATTACTTTTAATTATATTTGAATTTATAAGTTTAAACTTATATATTCTTTCTATTAGTTTTTACAATCAATTTTGTTTAAATGCTGTTTAGTCAGATTTGATACATAAATGATTTTCGGTTGTCAACATATTAGATTATAAAATTTATTTAACATAAAAAATATAGAAGACATCTAAATATAAACAACTGGATTAATTTAAGATACATAAGTAAAATTCTAAACTAAGAATCACGGTCATGTATATTCGAAAATATCTTTAGATTAGTTATAAAATATAACAATTTAACAATGTACACAGTAAAATTATGGATCTGTATCAAAAATATTCTTTGGTTAAAATATCTAAATTGATTAGTACATTTAAGTAAAAGAAAATGATTAATGTTATAAAAATGGACGAATTTAGGTCCAATAGATGTGCTAAACGTTACAAATGCTGAAATTGAGAAATGCAAAATTTTTTTTTTAAAAATTGCTATTATTTTTTGGTTTAAGATCGAATTATTTAGTATGTAGAGATCTAAAGGAACACTAAGATTTAAATACACATAAATTTTAATACAATAGTCTAAAATTGTTCATAATATAAAAAAATATTTTGATTTATTCTTGTTTTCAATAATAATTTACTATCATTACATGCTAGGATACTTCTAAAATATAATTTATCAGCTAACAAGCTCGGCTTAAATAAATACATATGTACCTACTTATGAAAGTATAACTATAAACTTGCATTCATCTTTTTAGAATTAGCTAAAAACTAGATTTTAAATCATAAATTAAAATTTATAAGTTAAAAATACAAATGAGATTTTTCATAAAATTTATAATTTAGAAAAAATTGAGAAAATAACATGAAAAAACGTTTTTTTTTATTTTAATTATTATGATATCTAGTTTTATATAGTCTTAAAAAACTATTGTAATTTTTTATTAAATTTTTTATAATATGATGCTCAGATGCACAAGCTAATTATAATTTACGTATCATTAGACGGTATTATAATGTAAATTTAATTATGTGTTAAATTTTTATGTATAAAAATTCATAATATGTTTTTTTTTCATGGTTTACATAATTCGATTAGACTAAAATTTAATTTTATGTAAGTTTTTTAAATATAACTTTAATGTGTGCTAGAGATTGTTTTGTTTTGACACATTCTTATATAGCATCATTAGATCTTATGTAAATATATCATTATTCAGATATAAGGTTTTATGTTATCCGAGCAAACTAATGATGAGAAATTACAAACATATTAACAGACTTTTCGGATTCCTTAAAAGACAAGAAATTGCTAAAAAATGATATTAAAATTATATTTAAACTAAAAAAATAGACACAACTTTAAATTTTTTTTTATACATCAGAATTAAACTTAATTTAATTAATAGTTGGATCTATTATAACAGCTTACTTTAAATAATGTTAATATATTTATAATTAATAGGAAAAAAAAGAGCAACATATAAAATTCAAAATTCTAAAGAACTTAGGAATAAAATAATACTAACGTTTAATGAATAATACAAGATTTTTAAAAAAAAAGATAAGTAAAAATATTATTACCTCAGAGATAACATTCGATCCTACTAGAACGTAATATAAAAAAACAAACACTTTACATGTACAACAATTGGTGATTAAAAAAATTGAAATGTTTTAGATAGTGTCAAATGAAACAAAATCGAATGTGATTCACTATAATTTGTAAAGCTCTCGATAAAATTCATTTTTTATCATAGCATTATAAAAATGCAATCAAACTGTTCAATATTTTTGATATAAAAGTGCGTGTCAGTGCGATTTAACTTGTGCAAAGAGTATATTAAAAACAATACATACGACGTATATTTTACTTATTTTTGGTCTTGATGATGTTTTTGATGATATTAAATTTATTGATTATTGCGGACGTTTAGCAATGCAATTTTTTGATGCAAATTAAGACGATACTTCTTTCAAAAATCATTGTCTATACATCTAAACGACTTAAAAGCCTATTAAACAAATGTTGTTTAACAAAAGAAAGTAATAATTGAATTGTACTGCTTAAGAGCTTCGAAATGAGTGTAACAATAATTTAATTTGTATGCATCAAAACGATACCAATCCCACTGGTTGTTTACATGACTTTACTAAAGATAAAAGTGTTCTCATATGTTTTTAATCAATAGCACTATCTTATAATATCATATCACTATCTTATAATATCATATTCTCTGAGGTATAAAAATTAAAAAATCCACTTTTTTACTAACAACTAATTCTTAGTAAAGCAAATTGCGCAATAATAAAATAGATCTCTATTATTAGTGTACCGCAAATATGAATTTTATTCTTATTGTTATATTGTAAGTTAAAATGAATCAAGAGGACACTAAAAAATTGTACGGTTTTTTTTGTTCTGCTGTACTAATTTTATTAGTTATTTTAGTAAATCTAAATAACTTATAATAGTAAGAAGCAATCATCTCAAGTTTATTACTAAATAGTATATTTTGATCTAATAAATTAACATTTTTAAAACATTACTTTTTAGTTTTTGAGAGTTTTAATACAAAACATGTAATTTTATGATAATTTTAAAATAAATACTATATTGGAAATATGTATTCTTCAGTTAAAATATTTTTTTAAATCGTCTTAAATAACATATATGTTGTTTTGTACAAATCTTTTTGTTTAGATTTTTTTAATTATTTTTTTGTGCTCTGTGGAAAAATAGATTAAATCACAGTACTGTCTAACAATTTATATCACTATGATTGGTTATAGTAATAATTGGAAAAATTTTAATTTTTTTATAAAAGAAATAAAATCAATATAAAAGCGAAATATACTTAGAAAATATGTGAATATTAATATTAGATATTTAGTATTATTTAATTAAACTCTTATCTTGAATTATCAAAATGAAATTAGATAAAAACATTTATAGACACAATTTGATATAAACTCGTTGTAAAATGATTTATGACCATATATAAATATTTTGTATTAAACCTACTTAAATACGAATATTGATAGCCATGTTAAAATTTTGTTTTTTTAGATATTAAATTTTAAGTATATTGGTATTGAAAACAAATATGATGCAAACTTAAATATTTATTGAATAATACTAATCAAAGCAAT
The DNA here is from genome assembly GCA_018230265.1 of Delias oraia. Lineage (NCBI taxonomy): Eukaryota > Metazoa > Arthropoda > Insecta > Lepidoptera > Pieridae > Delias > Delias oraia. Next base: position 14,779 of record DWCF01000822.1, read on the forward strand.
TTAAACGACATTTAAAAATGTGTCATTCAACATTTGCCTTTTAATAACTAAATTTATACAATATTTATTTTACATTATGATTTAATATAGTATTTATAATCAAATTAATTAAATAATTCGTCTTTTAGATTTTTTTTTTGAAATTGATAATGTACTACAAAATAATTATTATTTAAATAAAAAATAAATAAAAGTGATTACACCTAAAAATTGATTAAAATAAAAAAATTTAATTGTCATTACTTTATATCCATCTATTGTGAAGCTTATCAAGTAAAAAATTATTGTGTTACTTAAATATACATTTAGTTAACATCTACTTTTGTGCATATTTACAGATTGTTTTATATTTCTAAAACTAAAAAATAATTAAAATTTTTTTTAATTTGATTTTTAGTAACTAATATTCATAATGATTAATTCTCTACATAAGATAAAAAATTTACAAAATTAATTAGTACAAAACAAAAAGATCTTTATCTTTCTAATATCATAAGAAATTGTTATAATTTCATTAAACTTTTTTTTTCAAGTAGAACCTGCATAATTTCCCATAAACATTGATATGTTTTTTTTTTCAAGAAAATGTCGTTTTCTTTAACTATGTTTTTAATAAAAAAAACATAAAAGGCTTATTAAATTTCAGGTTTATGTCTGGAGAACCAACAAAATCAATTTCTTTAATGATATAAAGTTCTTATTTTTCTCAGAAGCAAAAACATCATGTAGATTTAGTTTAAGAAATGCTATTTGCGTTGTTTCTGTTTGAGTAATATATTGAAATTTTTAAATTTTAATGTACTTTGCATTTTTTGAAAAATTGTCAATCTCGTTTAATTTTAAATATGGTCGTAAACAGAGACTAAATCAAACTTCGGAAATGTTACCTCTATAATACTTTCTTTGTAAGTTTACATAAAATCATCAAAATTTTTTTGGTTTCTTATTAATTTTTCGATAAGTTTTAAATTTTTGTCTTCCTTGATCATAATTGCTACAAATGATTGAGAAGTCGTGAAAAGCCATTTTAATTACACCAAAGGCATCGTTAGATTCACCCTTAAATTGAAGGTTTTTTTCATCATTTGAATTGAATAAGTTTCATCACCTACAACAAAATCATCATACTCTAACTCTTATGGAAAAGGTTAACTCCAAACCTTAGAATAATAAATCTTAGTTAATATCATCAAAGAAAAATCTTCTGGTATATTTTTCACTGTAAGAGATATTGATTGCATGTAATATTCATTAAGTGCTCTGGTAATTGTTTTAAATGTTTCTAAAGTTTTAGTATAATCTCCTCGAAAAAACATAAAATTATAATCTTTCTTCATTTGTCTCAAAATAAGATATAAGCATCATTTTTTGATATATAAGAGATGATTTTCTATTTTAATTAATTATCATTCTCGTAATGAGTCAAATCTTCTAAATGGTTAATCAATGTCTTCATATCGTTATTTAGATTACCATTGTTATAACAAATATATCTTTTCAATTTTAATTTAGACTTAACATCAGAACCATTTACTAGTATATGAATAACTTACATAAAGAGATAGAGGAGAGATAACCCAATTTATGTCCGGTTCTTTTAGAAACATATCAAATAATAAAAACGACAATAACATTAAACAATACAGTTAGAGGATTCATATCAAGGGCATTAAGAAATTTAATTAAATTGAATTTTATTACAACATCATGAGTAATTTGAAAAAATAATTATGAATTGATATTAATACATTATAGATCTTGTTCATTATAATATTATAAATATATTTCAAACTTTCAAAAATCTGCAAAGTTTATAATTCAAGAGATACAATTATGATCTTGCTTAAGGTACAATAAAAATAATTTATTTAAGTATAGTAGTGTTTTAGTTTTATTTTATTCTCAACCAGCGGCATCGGACAGCTTCTTGGTCAGTTTTTGCTCACATTGCCGTTCACCCTCACTTCTTCAATACTTTTTGCTGAATATAGGCATTTACGGCGATTTTTTATAGTTAAACTTTCAAAAGTCATCTTGATGCATAAAATAAATAGATTTTTTACTATATAAATAATAATATTGAAAATTTAATTACAGATATATATATTTTAAATGTTATAAGCACAAAATTAACTATTTTTTTTGTTGATGTAAACATTTTTTGAATAGTCTAAAGTACACGTTATCTAGATTAATATAGATATACAATGATATTAAATTTTATCAAACTTGATGTTATACTATTACTTTGTCCTTGCTACATAATAGATTGTAAAGAGTAAAAATATTAATTTTTTTTATTATTGAAATTTTAAACAAATATCAATAAGATGATATCTGTTAGTAAATTATACTCTTGCAACATTGATAAAAATATAGTATATAAAACAACAGATACAAATCAATATGTAAAATACATTTATAATTCTACTTAAATTGCTAAAGGTATACGATAGAAAGATAATTTAACATTAATGTTTTTCATGACAAAGCAAATGCTCACTGTCTATTTTAACTGTAGTATAAGCATTAATAAATGAATTTATAGGTTTTTTTACACATTTTAATAAAAGAAAATAAGTATAAAATTTTCATTTATCTAATCATAAATTATTTTCAACATCTCCATTTTTTTGTCTCTAAACAATAAATTAGTTTTTTTATCCTTGTTGACAAATTCTGATTCTAAGTTATTTTATTGAGTCGTAAATAAATTCAAGCCTCTAATTATATTTTCGATCCGTTTACGGTACCGATACGAAAAAACTTATGTTTAATACATCCGTAGCATCTTAATGTTAATACATCCGTAGCATTTTTATTTAATATTATATAAATTTAAGACAAAAAGATTGTATAACTGAAATATATTTTTTGTTTGATTCAAAACAAAGCCTATGCATACTTTTTGTGTCTGTACATAATATCTTGCGGTAAAAAAATAAAAACACCCCCTCATAAATGAATATCATAAAATATAAAGAACATTACAGATATTAAAGATCAACTTACATATATATAAACGTTTTAAGAAATCAATTGGGTTTAATTCTTCCATGATACATTAAAAAATTCTTAAGCTGCGAGCATTTTTTAATCAATAATAAGTTGTTGTAAAACATGAACAATTAAACAAATTTAAGCTTCTGTAATAAGTTAAAGAGTTAATAATTTTATCTGACATGTACAAATCGTTTTAGACTATAAATTCGTAAATTTTAATTATTATTCATAAGGTTTGGCTAATTTTTTGGAATATTCTAAAGAAAATAAGTCCATTCATTAAGCGAACTCTTCACTTTTCATTGCCGAAAATTTTGCAATAAAAAAAAATCATCTAAGATTACGTTTAAAATTAGATTGTAGTATTCAAGAAGTCGTGAGGGTTCAAATATATCGAATTATTTATTAACCAAGATGTCCAAAAATCGTAGAATATAATAAAATCTTTAATAATTTTCATCTACAAAAAGGCGATGATACATAAAGTCAATAGTATTAAAAAACCTTATAAGAGAATAAAACTGCTGTTTTTGTCACTGTCCCTTATATATACTAATATTTCTTTATTATTCTTAAACAATGAATACCTAATACGCTTGTCAAAGCTACCTAAAAAAAGCTTAAAGTTCTTTATTAAGTAAAATAAATTAAATTTACTTAGGATATAAGTCACGCTTTTCTTTCTATAACTAATACAGACGTCTATACTTGAAAAACTTAATTTTTTGTTATCTCTCTAAAGCAATGTATTTAAGACACTAAACAAACTGACTAACCTTTAAAATATATAGCACTTTTTCTAACTTAAAGCAATCTATAAATCACCTTGTTTTACCATTAAAAATATATAATAGTTTAAAATCATAAATTTTTCAAATGTAGGCACATAATGGTCATAAGTCTTACTTTCGTATCTGCTGATATGTCTGTAAAATTAGTTTATCTATCCAACTTATAATTTTAACATAATTCATTTTTTATTATAATTTCAAATTTAATCAAAGTCTATAGCTTTTTTGATTTAACGATTTTTATTAACAAATATATTAGAATTTACACTAATCTTTAAAAAACCATTTGATATATATGCTTATATTGAATTATTGTATTAATATACAATGCAACTACAACTTTATATTGTCTGCTTTTTATAATTATATTAAAAGAAATTTCAATAGTTGTTTATTCTAATGACCCAAAATAAATTTAAAAAATTTTCTCATCTGTTGCTAAAAATTCGTCATCAGTCAGATCATCTTCACTTTCTTCAGAACTTATAAATTTATCATTTACTTCACGTCTTATAGTAACATTATTCTCATTGAAAAATCTTTCCAAAACCTTAAAATCTTCTATTTACACCCCATTTAAAATATAATTTGTATTTTTGCTAATTGTCATATCGAACGTCTTAGTTTGTAAAGAACTAATTTTTATTCTACACTATAGATATCTTTATTATTAATATTATACTCCTAAGACATATGAGAACCATTTAGTGAGCAGATCTGTTCTTCATATGCCTTATAAGTACTTTTAATACCTCTTTTGTTTCAGTATTAAGAAATTTTGTTGATATAATATCTATGTCTAAAAAAGATATCTATTAATGGATCACTTAATAAACCAGTATATTTTTGAAAAATATAAAGTCATTTATATCCACGTCTATTTTTTAAGATTTATAAAACAAAATTAATAGATTAAATTTAGTAAGACCCTGTTTTATGAGTTATCTAATGATAAATCTATCTTTATGAGCTACATATTTCTTATATAACACATAATTCTTTAACATTCTTATAAGTTATCTAATGATCATATCTTTAACTTTTTTTCTAAAATAACCCCTGTACAATATAAAAATAAATCTTAGCTGTAGAATAAACCATAGTAATACCTTCAAAGCTGATTATATCTTCTTCTACATTATCATTACAAGCATATTTTATTTCATTTATGACTTCTTTCGTAGTAAGAGCTTAATTTCTACATTATCGAGTTTTAAGATATCTTGTTTCGTATATTAAAAATATTATCAATATCTTTACTAGTAATATCAAAGATAGTCTTATCACTAGAAAACTCTAGAAACCCTTTACCATTGACTCCTAAATCTCCTCTAAAATATTTTTGATTTCCAATTCTTTCATATATAAATTTATCTTATAGAAGTCATTACAGACTTTTATAAAAGAATTAATAAAGTCCTTAGAAACGGAATTAATAAAATGAGTTCCATTTTCATATATTCTTAATTTTATATCTAATGATTTCCCTTACAGGTAAATATTTTTTATATCATATTATTAACGGTTAATTTTATAAAATACATGTTGTTATCAATTTTTATAATTGGTTAAAAACAGTAAAAAATTTAATAATTACAAGTGTGAAAATAACAAATAAAAAAAAAGTATTAGGGATTCTGATTTACCTTTAAACATCAATATACAAGAATAATTTTGTTGGAAACAGTGTGAAGTTTTGATAGTCTACAATAAAAAATAAAATATCTTATGATTTAGAAATATTGGAACGTCAAAAGATTAACATGTTCTATGATTAGTCCTAAGACCAAGTTAAACAGTATTTACAACTAAAAGAAAAGGTCAATTGTATTTAGAATACATTATATAACGTTATAACGGATACTATCAGCACAATTATAGAGTGCTGGAATATCAAGATCGAATTATAAATGTATAAAATCTCATGTATAAATTTATAACTCTTCAGATTTTTTTTAAATCATTTAAACATTGACTTTTTCTAATAGCTTTTATATATTTAAAAATGACAATATTTATATAAAGATTGTATTTTACGTTAATTCTTTTACATTCAAAACTTAAATTGCTGTTAATCAGGCAAAACGTTTTTTAAACTTATATACTCACGTTTTATTCAGCTTTAATAAAGATTCAAATGAAATTATAAATATATAAAAACACATTCTATAATATATTAGATCTATATAATGTAATTTTTATGTGTCATTAAATTTGTGTTTTTTTTAAAAGTTATTAACTAATGTAATTCTGAATACAAGATATAAATTTAGATAATTGTAATTAATTTATTGTAAACTATTAAAAAATCTATTTTATCTAAATATCTGTGCATTTTAATCGTTAATCTACCTATTTTAATATATCTTAATCATTTGACTTTATATTTTAATTATTACATCCAATTTATTCAATGTAAGACTAAGTTTTACTTTACTAGTATAATTAATATGATCTAGAACCTGTTAAATTTAATATTTCAATAATGTTTGAATAATTACGTATGATATTCTGAGATTTATAAAGATTCTGTTAAAAAAACATTAATTTTCTTTACAAACTAAAAAGAACTTACAATAATTAAACTTCGGTTTTAAAATTTTTTTTGTTATTACTTAAACAAAAATTTAAAAAAAATCAATTAATTTTTTATAAATTTTTAAATTTTAACATAATAAAATGAGAAAAAACATGTTGTTAATTTGTTTACTAATATCAAATTGTTATATTATTAAATCAAAAATGTTATATCATTTAAAAATATATTATAAACGATCAATTAAAATTTATGAAAAATCTTTTTTCTTTATAAAAACTGGATATCATCGATATGAATTTTTAAAAAAAGAATAACTAAGTAAATCTACAATATGACAGAGTTAGGTTTTTTTAAATCTCAAACAGCAAAGATCATATAATTTAATAAACACAAAAAAACACAAACGGATTCATTGGTAACCTAATTGTTAATGATTCTGCTATTGTCCATTAATAATGTGTAAACGAAACGTAGAATGTATAAGTGAGTTAAACGATGTTTTAGTCCTCTATCCAACACTTGTAAATATGCTGTGTAGTTTATAGCTGTTGTAAAATTTTTAGAAGGTGTATAACATTTTAAAAAAATATTATAGATGAACTTTTTTGTTTTAATATTTCGTGTTCAAATATTTGATTAATTTCTACATGGTATACAAAAAAGTATATTATTAATTTAATTCATAAAACGGGTTTATTTAATTCAATAAGTACGTATTTATATTAAAGTAGAGACTATTAAAACAAGTTCCAATTTTTTTAATATATTTTTAAATATATGTATATAAAAACTTATAATATCATAATATCGCTAAAATATCAATACATGATTTCAATAAAATTAATTTTGTTATTTATTTTCGCTATTTATACATTCTTATAAACCCTTGATCAAATAAATATAATTACCTAAGTATAATATAAATAGTTTTTTTGCGTGCAATCTAAGGTAAATTTTGTATTTATGTTACATAAAGCGCAAAAACAAAACATGTAATTTTTGTTTAATTGTTTAATTGTTTCTTTTTAATAAAATCTACAATTATTAGTTTTACAAAATTTGTAGATTTCAATTTTACTATACCTACATATCCCCTCAATATAAAATATAAAAACATAATTATTGGTATCATTATCGCATATAGATTTATTTGGTTTGATATATAATAAAACTGAATATATAAACTGATTTAGTTGTAACTTATAATTTTTTATGCGTGAAGTATTTAAATAAGAGCTTTCCAAAAACTTATATATAAAAATTGCTTACTTTGATTTTAATACATTATATTTGTATCAGAAGTAAAATGAACAACATAATTGTTCGTGTACAAATAGTTTGTTCTGCTTTAAAATATTAATTATTTTTTTTTTAAATTTTAAGTTTACTGCCTAAATCATTAAGTTTTTGCTTATTTATTTTGCAACTATGTAATAATTTGTAACAAATTTATTATACTAAAAGAAATTAATTTGTTATATGTTAAAAATTCGAAATGATTCGAGTTTTTTCATCTTTCTTAAGATATGTTTTGTGAAAATTTTATGTACGTCTTAATAAGCTACTTATTGTTACTAGCATTAGTTAACATTTATATTTAACCCACCACGATACAAAAAATACTCTTTATTTAGGAAAATCTTTATTTGTACTTAAATATCGATTTAGTGGGGTCATTTAATTTGTAGATTATTAAAACCGTTTACAATATTTATTTTTTTGAATAATTTAGAATGTATATTATTGCTATGTAGATTAATTTATCAAAGACGAATGGTAAATTTTTATATATTTATAAACAAAAAATAGCAATATACTATAGAAACATTAATTGTTTTTACTTCTGTAGGATATAATTAAAACAATATGTTAATAATAGATAAAACATTAAAATTTCTCACTAGAAAAAAATCGGTATGTGTTTAATAAATTACATTATGTTAGACTAAATTTTATATATTTGATCTATTTAAACAAATAAGATCACTATAGACCTGGCATAAAATTTTGCTATCTAAAAATTTAATAAAACCTGTAAATTCCTAAAATGATAAAATGGTTGATATCTAAAATTTTGATTTAAATGTTATAGACAGTGTTTTGATGTGTTAAGAAATGTATTCTACTAATATATAGCAATAACTTGATTTTGTATTGATTGTAAAAAATGTGGATAAATAATAAATTAAAATCCTTAAAAAAAAGAAACGTTTTTCAATATTAATAAAATTTTATCGTATAAGTGTTTTCTTTTAAAATTTAAGAATGCAGGTATACAACTGATGTAAAAGTTGTGATAGATTAAATTTCTGCCAAATATATATTTTATAAATATTTTAAATAACCCTCAATGATAAAGTCAATTAAAATTTTTCTAAATTGTCTAGATATTTATTGCTTAAATTTAGAAAATACTACTTCTGTAAATTTACAAGCAGAAGAAAATTCTACTAGTTTACATGGGAACTATTTTCAAGCTTGTAAATTGTTTTCGATCATAGATGAATCTAAAAGTTTAATATATAACGACCACAAAGAATGTGTAAAATCATTCTTTTGTGATATAAAAAATCTTGATTTAAGTAAAATTAATTATTTTGATCTTAAAAGAGCAACAAAAATTGTATTTAAGTTGCTAAGTAGAGATAAAAATATAAAAACACAGAAACGAATGTTTTTTAAAGACAAAAATCTACGTAAAAAGTACTATAACTTTTCCAACTTTTTTAACATTGTCATAAAATTTATAATACAAAATAAAAGAATAGAATCTTATTCTTCTGGTCCATTGTTTGTTGAAGCTCTTGCATTCTATTCATATGAAATAATTTACTTAATCTCTCTTGTAGACTTTAATTACGATAATATTTATAATATTAAAAAATACATTAGAAACTCTATTTATTTAGATACAAATCCTGATTGTGATTGGCAGATAAAAAAGTTATTTCGAGAAGAGGAAAGACGTAGCTTAATGACAATTTTAAACTCTTTAGCTTATAAAAACTATCACAAAAAAAGACGACGTGAAAGTAATGTTTTTACATTTAATAATTGATCAATTACTAAAACTTAATTATTAATTAAATAAAAAAATTTATTTTAATGTTTATTATAATATAGCTATATGTTATATGAAGTAGACATATCAAATAGTTAGACAATTATTTTATGAAATAATTTTGTATAATATTTCAACCCATATCATGTGTTATCAAAATTTTATGATTAACCATTTGACCCAAAATCTTTTTGATATGGTCTTAATAAAGAGTTCTCTAATTTTAAGTAAATTTGTTGTTCTTTTAAATACACTTTATAACGTGCAAGAACAGCCTAAATTTTGTTATAAAAGTTTTTTCTTAAGACTTATATCTTTAAGTCTCTATAATTTAGTTTACAATCCAGCTTAGAAATATTATTACTCAATGCAACATGTTGCCAGATAAGTTTTACGATTGTCACGTTGCGTATAAAACGATGAGTAAACTTTTTATTTGGATAAAGTTTTGGGAGTTGTTATCATTCGTCGTCTCCTTGTGTCTCATGGGTTTTAAGGGTAGATGCTTTATACAGGAAAGTTAATTATAAGTTAAGCAAACAAACAATAGAAAGATAGTTGTAAAAGAAAAGTGTTCAGTTAGAGCATAAAAGACTAAATGAGGAAAGAAAAGTTTAACTCAATTGTTAGTATACAAACATTTTGAGTGATAAGTAATCAATAAGTCATTGGAATCTCACTTCATGATCACGATAATAAGCAATATTTTTCTATTCTTGATGTAATTTACTTCAAAGGTAAAGTATATTACACTTAGATTGATGAAATGATCTGTGTATACATTCGACGTATATTAAAGCATCTTAAATATTGTTAAGAACTTAAAAATTAATGTAACTGTATTTTAAATATTTACATAAATTTTAAAATGACTGTGTGTGTCAAATATATTTGCTTTGATAAAGTTTATATTATTTCACACATATATTTGCCTCATGAACAAATACTTAATCACTTTTTTGAAATAAAGCAATTTAACTAAATCAACGCTTTTAAGTAAATCGCTATATCTTGTGCATTCATCATAATTTTTTTTGAACATTTTTCTAAAAACTTAATCCAAGTGATTTTTTTCTAGATCTACACAGCTTTATATTATTAAAAACGCATGGTGATTGCAACTAATAAAAAGTTAAAAATTTATTGATGTCTTCTATATATTCAACAAAGATGCATTATAAAAATTACAAAACTTCATATGCGCATACACTAAAAAATACAGTGTCAGAAAAAAAATTATGCGAAACTATCATAATTTACTGTTTTAAAGTAACAAAGCGTATTGTTTAATTAGGTCAAAATTATGAAATATCTTAAAAAGCTGTAAATAAAAGTACTGTTATAATAACTATGGTCTGATTTAAACTATGTCAATGTTTTTTTTAAAATGTAACTACAATGTTTAAAAATACTAAAATTTTATAATTTTTATCAAAATTAAGTTATTAACTTTAAAATTATTATTGAAGCTATAATTATAAAAATATACACAAACATACAAACTTTCTTATCTTCTAATGTTTATAATTGTAATTTTCTAAAAGCAGTAAAAGTATGTTTTACTGTTAGGCGTCGTTTTATAACACAATTTTATTGTTTTAAATAGTTAGATTTATGATTAGCATTTTTACATAATATTTTATAACCAAATAAAATCGACTTTTTTGTAGCATGCGATAAAGCTTTAAAATGATTTATTACTCAAAGTTAAATAAAAAAATAGGGTCAAAGTAATTTTACACAACTATTATAAGTCGTTATTTTTTAGATTAAAAAGTTTGGTTGTCGATCAATTAGTAAGCATTCTTTGATTTATCTAGACAATGTTTGTCATAAATTCAATGTTTTTTTTTCATGTGTTGTAAATTCGTTTATATTTGAATCATTGATTATGTCGATGTCAATCTAAAATTTTTATAAACAATCAGTTTACATCAAAAAGTAACTAGTTTTAATTACATCGATTATGTTATAATGCTTCTATTAATTTTAAATTTTATTCAAGAAACGGGATCATATATTGTATTTAAAGCAAGATAACAACTACATTTTGTTTATAATAAATTAAAATTAATTTTTTTTGAGTCGATTTAATATAAATTATCAACTAATTTATTAAATTTATTATTATACAAAAAAACTTTGTTTATTTAATTATATATATTAATTTCTACTAAAATTCGAAAACTGGTATTTGAGTGTAAAAAGATGTTTTTTTAAATTTTTCATTTTAAGAATTTATTATTTTAATTTGGGATTTTGAAGCCGATATTAAAAACACATTAATAAAAAAAGTTATTCGTAAGCAACTTGCATTAAAATATGTAAAGTGCGCAATAAAATAGCCAAAATACATTTCATTGGGAATTTATATTATAATGATTATTTTTAAGATAATATGTTTACCATAAACGTACTATAAAATAATCGACTTATTTTACAATCTATTTATACTTAAAATGCAACATTTTGCATAATCTTACGTAAAAAACATTTCTTAAATAAAAATTTAATTGAGTAGTTGGGTTCTGTTAAACATAGAAATATTTAATGGTTTAACAACGAATATTATTTCAGGATCACATGTTTGATTAGTCTCAGCAGTTTTTATTTTTTTAACATTAGTTTTATATTGTTGTAAGTCATAAATCAAATTCAATACTTTCTGTTTTTTTTCTAAATTAAATAAAGAAATTTCATTAGGATTTTTATCACTTCTTTTTATATCCAATGCATCAACAATTTTTCTTTTGACTACATATAAGTCAACTTCATCATTTTCCCATGGCATTTTACTTCCTTGAATAATTAAATCAATTGTCTGTTCAACTATAGAAAAAACTTTTCTTTCTGCGTTACTTAAATTTTTTGTAAAATTTTGATCCTTGGATAGAATGAATTCTTTACCAATTGTAAAACTATTTTACAATCAAAATTTAGACCAAGTTCTTTTTTAAGCTTAGGATTTTTAACAAATTTCCCAAATATACTATCATAAACTATTTTTATCATCTTTTGAAATCCTATTTGATTACTGATTATGTCAGATTCGTTTATATTTTCAAACTCCTTAGGACAGTATCTTCCAAAAAAAGGCATAATTTTTTCAAAATCTCGGCCAATTAGTCTTACACCAATTCTCTTAACATGTTCATTAGATAATGGGCTACTTGTTATTTAAGGCAACACAAAAAATAAAAAATTAAGTGATCTGCAAAACATTAGTGGGGTTCATTTTTTTCATTTTTATAGAAAAAATAAATAAATTTCTTAAATCAAAAACAAAATCATGTGAGATTTAAAAATCATCTATATCTTAAACTATTAATCATTTTATATACACGTATTTTCGTAAACAATTTCGTCATATTAAATTTAATTTTAGATGTTGAAATAATTTTTGCTGTTGCTTCTTAAAATCATAAATAAAGGATAATAAATGAAATAGCAGATAAAATACTATTTATTTGACTTTACAACAACTATAAATTAATCAACAAGATCATTGTTGTAATATTAATTGTTCTAAAATTTAAAATTTCAATTATTTTAATTACTATATGATTTAAACATAGAAGACAAAAATTAACATATAAATGTACTAATACAATGTATGCTAAAAAAAATACTAGAATTCAAAACTATTGATGATTATAAAAGTTTTAATTTATTTTTTTAAAAATTGTCACATTGATCTTAATCAAATTTTTAATATTCTATAAATATTATACAATGTTCAACTTTTATAAAATTTGAGTTTTAGGACTTTTTGTCCTAAGTTATTAACATTATTAATATTACATGAGCAAACAGTTCAACTTAAAAAATAGTAAATGCTTACACACGTCAACGCAAATTTTGTAAATATAGAAATTATATTAAATATTAAAGCTAAAGTTCAATCTTAGTTTATACATTAAAATGATATACAGTATAGTTCATAAGTGTACTTTAATCTTACTAGCAGTATTACATAATGTTTTAATATGCAATGTAAAATTTCTTAAAACAACAAGATTTCTATGTTTAGAGTTAAACGTTCTTATGGTAAATTGATCCATCATTTGTTATTGTTGACTTATATAAATGTCAACTAATGAGCTAAAGATTTTTTTTAAATCATCCCTGTAGTTTTATAAATATTTAGATAAATATTAGACGAGAGAAAAATTAAAACAACTTATTAAAGCTGTAAAAACCATGTTAAATTCCTTTTACTATTTTTATCTAGAGTTATATAATTTTGATTTAATTTTTTTATTGTTTAATGTTTTATTTAAAACAATACGTCAGGTGAAATTTAATAAACATTACTGGTACTACATTAAAATAAAAAAGCGCCTTTGATAACAAATTTTTTTATAACTTGTAAAATTTGCTTATATAAAATATCTGTATACTTTAAGATCTTGTATTATAATATAAAAAAGTATGTAAAATGGAAGTTCGTTTGTATGAATTTTTATTTTAATATTTTTTGATATAATAAAACTCAGGATTGTAACTTACGTTTTTCAAATACTTGCTTTAAGTAGCTTTTTAAATAAATCAAAGAACTCTATTTACCATATTTTAACAATTATAAATTCGTTTGCTAAAAACTATATGGATTGTATATTTTAATAGTCTCTCTCTCTTTTTAATACAATACTTGATATGGATAAATCTAATTTTTTACTTGCTAAATTTTAACAGTATTCAACAATTATCAAAGTATATTTTGTCTTAGTTTCCAATATTATTCTACACAAACTACATTAAACAGCTCTCCAATCGGTTTTGCACACTCTGCAGCTTAATGATCACTTTTTTAACACTTTATGCTAAAGTAAGAAATCTTCAAAGGCTTTCAATAGTAAAGTTTTCAAGAAGCGTCTAAAAATTTTAATTTAAAAAGCCTTGCTTTGGTTGTTGATTTTTATTTCAGTTCTGTACTGTCATGGTATTTTTTTATTATTCCACCCTATGTCATCATGTACGAAAAAAGATGAAAGAAGATAGTCTAAAATGGCAATAACATATAAAAAAAAACGAAAGGCTTGGGTCTAATTAGCTGCGGTGGCGTTACATCTAAATGTGCTAATTTTAAAAACCAAGAAATACTTAAAAATGTTTACTTATAAATAATAATTGTATTAAAAAAAGTTAAACATTATATATTGCTTTGTGATATCTAGATTTTGCTTTAACTTTGCGTAATTTTTTTTTTGCAAAAGAAACATTAAAAAAATGTTTCATGTAATAATGTATACATAACGATTTTGTAACGATTATTTTTTGTCATTCTGCAGTGTTTTGTTAAAAAATAGTTGTAGAAAAGGTAATCATTGTTTCTTTTACATTTACTCAATCATTAAAATATTAATTTATTTAAGATTTTATGCAATTATTTTTTTAAATTATAGTATTACTAATCATTTTAAGATAGTATACACTTTGATATCAAAGAAAGATTATTTAAATTTATACTTTTTGCACATAATACAATAATAAACATATTTTTTAATGTTAAAGTTAGGTTGACATGTTTTTTTGATAATAAATTTTTTGTTTAATTATTAAATATTTTTAAGTAAATTATTTAATTTCTTAATATATTTTAATAACCATCCCATTGTTACGCATAGCAACAGATTCTTCAATTTTTTGCTTGTCTTTTTGTGATAATCTATTAATTGATAGGTTTAGATAAGCCAGTTTACAAAATTTACTTTCGATAGCTTTACAAATAAAATCTACACCTTGACTATCAATATAATTGTATTTCATTTTTAAATATTTAAGTTTGTTATTTTTCTTTTCTAATGCTTCAAAAATTATTTTAGCTTCACTATTATTAATACCACGACTAGCTAGAATTAATTTTTCTATTTTACAAAAATCTCCTATTAACATTTCTTTTATATACTCTGCGCCTTTTACATCAATTTGATTATACGATAAATGTAAAAAAACTAACTTATTGTTTTGATGTAGCACAGCATCCTTGATATTAAGTAATCCTTCTTCTGCTATTTTTCTACCTCCAATAAGTAATGATTCAATTTTATTGTTTTTGTTTTTAAGCATATCACATACGTATTCTATTCCTTCATTATCTATATCATTATTCAATAAATTTATGTATTCTACTTGATTTATTGGTTTACATAATGAATTACACAGATACTTTAAGCCCTCGTTACTTATTTTACAATTTGATATGTCAAAGGATTTCATTTTGTTATTTGCATGCTTTAATGCTTTACTAAAATGTCTAGCACCTTCATTACCAAAACTATTACCACATAAAGTTAGAGTTGTTAGCTGGTTATCTTTGTGTTTTAAAATGTCGCTTAAAATCTTAGCACTTTTTGCATTTAGACTAGTATATGATAAATCCAATGTTGTTATTTTCGAATTTTTCGAAGTCATAAATCTAAATATGTCTTTTGTATCAAAAAAATCAATTTTAGATTCTTTTAAAATTAAAGATGTTATTTTATTGTTTGCATCGGATAATAAACTATATAAATGATGTTTATCGTTTTCTTCGAGACGATTTTGCGAAATATCTAAATGTTGTAAAGAATGAAACTGACGTATCGTCTCAAATATATCTTTCCATTTATAATTATTATCTCTAAACTTATATATTTTTAGTCTTTTTATATTTGTGTTTTTTAATATGTTTAATCCTCTGATCAATGGGTCGAAATTTAGATTATCAAAAAATATTTCATTTTCTTGCATATCAAGATTTATTACAAGCTTGTTCCATATTTTTAATATATATAACTTTTTAAATTTGTTTTCATATCTTTGTAATAAATCTATCCAAGTTTCGATCTTTTCGTCAAATGGAATTTTATAAAAACTTAAATCGTAAATTAATGCTGTAAATGGGAGAATTTCCTTTATTGTTGTTTGATCTGTTAATGATACCGACTTAAAAATCATTTCATTTGATGGTACAATATCTAAATTGACGTTGTTTTTTTCAATTAATTCGTATAAATAATATAAGTGTTGCAATTTTTGTTCTTTTGTTATTAATTTATTAGTGTTAAATATGCTATCATTTTTACTACGTTCATATATTAAATTTGTATCTGTAACAAATTTTAATGTTATATATTCTAACGGTGACAAGTTTGCATGAGTAAAACAAAGTTTGTCTTTCAGTGATTCGCTTTCTGTAATATTATATTCTCTTTTAATAAAATTAGCACAGGCGTGACCACTGTACATATTAAAATTCATTGTAGTTTTGGTATAAGTTTCTGCAATACAATAACTGATTGTGATTAAAATATTTCCATAAAAAACTTCACCAAGTTTTATGACTTCTTGTCCCTTACAACTAATATCCGTATCTTTATGTTTTAAAAGATTTAAAAATTCTTGAAACAATATAAGTATATTATTTATACCAATATCCCTGTCAAATAATCTAACATAACTATCTAATACCCCATTCGAAACCGAGAAACATAATTTTGTTAATATTGTTATTACATTGAATATACACGATTTTGATTCGTTTCGCTCAACTATTTTTTTGTACATAATTTTTCCTAAATGTATATTATACTTAGGTTCGCAAAAAATATCTTCTTGACATTGAACTACTTAAGACCAATCTCTTCTAACTTCTTGTGTGATTTCAAAAGGTTCTTTATATTTATTATAAAATTCTAGTAGCTTTGACTAGTTATCTAAAGATAAATGACTTAAATTATACGAGTTGGTTTCTTCATCGTAAAAAATGATGTTGCATAAATGCAAAATCATAATTTCTACACAATCTGAAAATGTTCTATTATGATCAAAACTGTCTTCATCTTTTATATAGAATGGAATTGTACTATTCGAAACTGCTGGTTTTTGATGACTATAGGGATAATTATTGATATTATAATTATATAATGTACGTATTAAAAATATGTTAGAATCGTAATCTACATCTTTTATGTTTAAATTTGTAAAAATAAAATTTTTTTCGTCTAAAATTTTTTCTTTATCAACATTTAAAGTAATCGTTTCTACGTATGTTTGATATTCATTTTCGTTTTCTAGAACATCTAACATGAATGCGTGTATGGTTAATAACGAAAAAGTAATTTTCTCTTTGTCCAGATTATCTTCATTTGTCCAAAAAAATTTTAATTTTAGATTTTTGACTAATTTGTTGAGTTTATTAGTTAATTTGACTGTATCTTGTGATTCTATTAACACGTTTAGTCTAGTAGAATTTAAAATATTTGCAAACAAAATTCCAAAACATTTAATACTATCTAATCTATCAGTAAAGGTTGAAAAGTATTTATTTGATATATTAGATTTTGCCATAGTAGTAGTGGTTATATTACCACCAGGAGATGGAAAAAGTTTAATCAAAAGTGCTGATAAGATGTCAAATGGTTTATCATTAACGTAATTTCTAATCATAGTATCTTCATATTTAGGAATTATATTATAGTAAAAATTGCGCAAGTTACTAAGCATTTTAGTAGAAAAAATATATCCAAAGTATGGATTGACAATACTACATTCTAATTCAGATTCAACAAAAATTTTTGTATTTATAGATGCAATTGTTTTTCTTGTAATAAGACAAAATGCAAACTTAATTGCGATAATAATCATCCTCGACAAATTCATTTTTATGGCTTATAGTTTTTTACCTTTATATATTCAATAAAATACGTCATTATTTAAATATTTTTACAAATCAAAAATAGTAAATAAATTTATTTTAAAGCATAATTTTATAGTATTTTTTTTGACATGTAATTTGATATTTCTATTTTTTAAATTAAAAAAAATCAGGTTCTATTTGCTAAAATTTTTTAACATACGTAAAATAATTTCTAAAATCACGTTTTAGTGTAAACTCAATATTTTTAAGTCGTAAACCTAGACATACTTTATCTGTCAAAAAGAATGAGATGTACTTTTTTAATGGTAAGAGTGAAATTAATTTAAAATTTTGATTTTTCAACTAATTACTTACAATATAAAAATTATAATATGATGCAAATACACGATTGTTTTTCCATTTTTTTATCATAAACTATCTAAAATAACTTTTTGTCATGAAACTTTTGCATATACATTAATAGATTTTAACAATCCAGACTAATTTGTCAACCTGTCTTTTTATGACATTTGGTTTTAATAAACAAACTTTAAAATTTTGCTGAAAACAGTATTTTAACATACTATAATTTTTTTAAAAATACTATATAACAGCAAACCTTTTTATAATGTATAAAAAACAATACAGTGTTGTATTGATTAGTAATTTATTATATAAATTACATGTATAAAGTAGCCTACGCTGTAACACATTTTTTTCAATTGCATTCCAAATATTGTTTCCTTGTACTATTATATAAATAGTTTGCATGAGTTTAACATATAGTTGTTGTTGCTAATTTATATAACAATAATACAAATTTATAATTTAACTCTATATTAAAACCATAGAGTTTGTAACAAATAAATTTGGTCATATTTAAAAGTCAAAATATTACAATTTACATGCCAATTTACTCATAAAGTAATTAATTGTAAATATTATGACATATATAATTACTTTACATATCAAGAAAATAATATAAATTTAACACGACACAGTGTTAAAATATATTTAAAATATGTCATACTTTTGTTGTTAATTATATAAATTACACAATAATAATAACAATAGAGTATTTTTTATATGTTTTAAATATTTTTAATAATAGTTCAAAACTAAGTTTGACTGATATTATTATTTTTTGTTAATTAGTCAGCCAAAAGCCTAAATAAAAAATAGTATGTAAAATTTAATACATTCCTAATATCCTTTTGACATATTTTTTAAAATGTTAAAATTACTTTACTATAATGCTTTTTGAATGTAATAGAAAGTACTGACAATTATTTTCGAGAGTAAAATTTTAGCTCTTAAAATTCGCATAAAAATAAATTAATTAGATCCGTTAAAAAAATTTATTAATGTCAAGATTACAAGACATTCGTTTAAGAAATTAGTTTAATAATTAGTTGTGTTGATTCTTAATTTTATCAATTTCTTTGATATAAGAACTGCAATCTATATAAACTTTAATGATCAACTTTTAAATTACAATTTTTTTTATTTTAAATGTTAAACTGGACTTATTTACCAAATTTACTTCCCAAATTACCAAAAAAAATTATCAAAGTGGTGGTTTTTTTCAGATAAAGTTTGTTAGTGGGTTTGATGTATAGCACATCACTACAGGCTTTGAAGTTCAATGGCGTCAATGTTTACAAAAATGACGTCAAAATAAACAAGGCAAGACTCGCATAAAGTGATCGTTATAAAGATGTTGGGTCGAACTTTTGGTATGAAATATTTTTTAAAAATAAATTTTCAAAGTAACTTCAGCCCTTATGGGGATGGAGATTAAAGGTAAGGTAAACAAAGACTTTAAAGTGTGTCAATACCATCCAACATTAAAAGCATCTAAAAGTATAATTTTAAATTCAACAAAGTGCCTGCAATACAGGACAGTTAAGAAGCTGAATATTCATTTTGAATCGTATGAGGACTTGATCATGCAATGATAAATAATTTTAAAAATTTAAACATATTAATCATTAAGTGCGCATACTACATATATATTTTAAATCTTGTTTAATTAAATGTAAATAGTTTTTATATTAAAAGTTGTAATTTAAGTGTAAGCTTTTCGAAAAATGATAAAACTTAAATATAAGTATAAATTATACAAGTAGAAATGTTAAACGTGTTATTCTTAATTTTTAAAACACAAATCATGGTTATATTCAAAGAATATTTAAATTTGGAAAATAATACATACGAGAAACACAATCAACAATTTTATATTTAATTATCACAAATAATATACACTAACTTTCAAAATTTTATTTTATTATTATATTATATGTAAAATTACAATTAATTGTATTTATAACTATTAGTGTACAAATAAGCTGTTACTAAAAAATATAATAATTATAATCTTTACAAAGTATTATAATCTCACCTTAAAAATTTTTCTTTCCGACGTTCATTTAAGCGTCTAAACGTTTACTACAGAAACTCCAACCCCCTTAATTGACAAATTACTTTACAGGGTATAATATTGTTGTTCCAGTCAGGTTGAATTATAAAAATTATATAAAAAGCTTGCTATTGTTTTTGTAGAGCAGATTTACTAAAATTTTTATTAGCAGGGTTTTACACTTTATCGAAAAAAAATGCATCAATACCGTGGTGTAACTAATACGTAAAATTAAAAATTTTATCTTTGTGTATAAGATAAGGTATGAAATAAATTTTTTGTATGCAATTCGTTTATCGCGACAATGTTTATTTTAACACCGAATATATATACGTAATCAGTTAAAAGGTTAGTAATTATTTTTAAATTTTAGTCAATAATTTATGAATTAAAAACAAATTTTGTGGTAAAATTTCTAATTGTCGTCGCAGTAATTGAAACGATAAAAAACAAAAAACAATATTTAACTATATTACATTTTGAACTTTTCATAAAGTTAATAAATAAGTTTTTTTGTACGGAAAAATATTAAATGATTTTGTGCAGACAACTATTAATTTACAACAAAATTTTATTTTCTCCTAGTCTAAGTTATTTTGCAAACTCATAAACACAATATGCAAACTAAATAAAAATTTCGATTAATCAACCTATTGTTAAAATTATAATTTTAGTTTTAGTTTAAAAGCAATTTTTCTTCTCATACTTATCCATATCCTCTTGCAGTAGATAGTCCCAATTTTTCTAAACTTAGGTTTTTTTGCACATTATTGTTTTTATTGTTCAAATAATCTTCACTATTTGATAGCACTAAACCAGAATTTATACTTTTGTCTTTAATAACACTGTAAGTGTTATAAAGTAAATTATATTTTATAGCGTCATTAACTCTTAAGAAATCTAAATACCATGTTGGTTCGTATAACTGTATTACTTTCCATCGACAACCTTTTGTAGTTTTTAATTTTAAAATTGTTGAAAAAGTAAAACTAAGAGTTCTCATATCTTCTAATGACAATTTATCATTCAATAAGAGACTTAAACGATAAATAAAATCAAAACTATTCAATGCAAGAGATGCAACAAATTTTTTTACAAGCGATGATGGCGGTTTAACTGATATATTCAACATGTATGATTCTACATAAAAAAGAAAATACTCGAATTTAAAGATTGAAAACGCCTTTTCATAATTTGGTTCTAATAACAATAAATTCATTATAAAATCAGATTTCTTTTTAAACTCATTAAATAATAAACTTGCTATGTTTTTCATACTTGTAATGTCATATTGATATTTCAACGAATTGATTTGTTTATTGACAAGATAATCATCATTACATAAGTTTTTTGAATCAACCCTTTTTTCGTTGCTATAATTTTCATCATTATCAATAAGTTTAATTGAGTCATCAAACATGTCAACTAATTCCCTAGAATCTAATCTGCTAATTCTTCTATCATTACCCTTAAAATTGTGACGATTAGCGCAATTCACATAAAAATTTATAATTGTAGATAGACCAATAAGAGTATTTGGAAAAAACATGGGGTTAAAGCTACGATTTTTATTTATATTTTTTGTAGTACGTCATTAACTAATTTAAAACATTAGTTGATTATTATTATATTGTTACTAATATATTGTAAGCTAAGGTTTTGTTTGTTAAAAATAAATTAACATTTTTTTATTAATTAAATTATTTACTTTGATTTATGTTTAGAATAAACTGCTATTATCACCATTTTAAATTGTTGTTTTAACTTTTAAAATCTTTTGTAATTAATCGTATTATTATAATTTTATATTTTTAAATTCGTAAAATATTTGTAGTATTCGTTTTTTTCTTTAACTTAAATATTTTTAATCTGCTAAAGAAACTACAGTTAATGTTTTATAACAAAAAACCAAAGCACCTAAATATTATACAATATATAGGAGTGCATCGTACTAGTTTTTTATTTAATTTAAATTAGTTTTTATATGATTTTATATTATAAAATGATATAATACCCTTAACGTATGTAATTAAATACAGTCTAATTAAATCATCAGTTAAAACTGTTATTGTTTTTTATATAACAACTCCGTATAATTGATTTATTTTTTAATGTAAATAAAGATATCGTTGGTTTGCATGTATTAAAATATTTTTATCATTTAAGGACAATTTAAATCGCAACAAAAAATCATTTAATTTTTGAATTGTAAAACTTAATTTTGTTTATGGTATTTTTCAAATTATAATATTCACAGATGATAAAAAAATTATTAAAATGAAAGTTTCTTTAGTTAAACAATGGTTAAAATTTAAAAAAAATTACTTTTACATTATACCTATGTATTTTTATATAATCTAGTTACTATTTGATTTGCGATGGTAATGGAAATTTATTTTGATCTATTTATCTATATATAAATCCTCACAACAAATCATTCATATACAAGTTGATAATCATTTAAGAGCAAACCTACCTACGAAACAGTTTTTTAATATGCTAAAAATTTGAACGAAAGAAAATAAGAGTTTAAAACCCATAATACAAAATGAAAAACAAAGTAATTTTTAAAATATGTCAATAGTAAGAAAAAAATCTCCTTTTTGTCCTTTTGCAATGAACCCCTTTAAACATTTATCAATTAAATAATAGTTTGCTTTGAAGAAGATAAGGCTTCTTTATACCATAATATTACCTTTTTATGGTTGAGCTACTGAGTCTGAAATAATCTACTTATAAAAATCTTTTCTTTTAAAGCCGTGGCAACGAGCAGAACGCTTAC
>DWCF01000823.1:0-37987 GCA_018230265.1 Delias oraia
GATAGAGGTGAAGCTGTTTTTTGTATCTGTTTAATATCTTTAATATTAATTTGATTCTTCTAGTATTTGTGATGTTCGACCGCGTTGACTTACAATTTCAGAGCCTATTGTTGCTATTATTACTATTGATACTAAGCATTTCATAGCATAGTATCAATAAAATAGTAAGACAAATGCACAGATCGAGGTGCGGTTGGCTGTCCATAAGCGGCTATGGTCGCCAACCATCAGAGCACCCGGAGATCATCCAAAAGTGATTATTTCGTAGTGGTACTCTTTTGTTTGAAAGCTCATGCATCAAAATCGTTTAACGGGTGATAATAAAGAACACACGCGGAATTGATAAACTAATAGTGGTTTTTTTATTTTTGGTTAAATAACAGATGTTAAGATGTGTCTCATCATCATCATTTCAGCCGTAAGACTTCCACTGCTGGACATAGGCCTCCCCCTTGGACCTCCATGTGTACCTGTCGGATGCGAGCTGCATTCACCGTCTTCCAGCGACCTTAATAAGGTCCCACCGTGATAGTTTCAACTCGGCAAGACCTAATTCTTCAGCGCATTGTGCGAGCCTGCTCTCATTGTTAATTTTGCGCTTCTGAATGAGCATTCAAAGGCCTCGCGGGCCTCTGCGATAGTCGGATTTATTGTTAAACCAACGTTACTAAGCACAAGTAAGCCCAGTTCTGTCGCAGCGATGTCGTTGCGATTCAAAACTAAGACAATAAGTCGATTATAATTGTTTTACTTTTATTTATTCGCCATTAAGAAAATAACAACGAAAGAAAACAGTATAATGAACTTTTTAGTTTGTAGGAAACAAGATGGGTTGGCATAATATAGCTTTATAAATATTTCTCGTTTTCTAATCGACATAGACCAGGTAGCACATAGAAATTGCTGGAGAAGTGTTATAATTAGATAATTATCTTGGTGATGGATACATAAGGTAAAGAGAGTAATAATTGTTGTAGGTGCTGGTTATATACTAAGTAATCTTGTATAGACTTTAGAAAAATACGAGTTATAGGCGCGATCCAAAAATGAAACACAATTAGTTCGTCACGTTTAAACTAGAGAGAAAGGCTGGACGTTTGGTTGGACTGGATGTTTGGTTAGGGTTAAAACTGTAAGAAGTTTAAGAGAAATTAAATAAGTTAATTTTCCTCGATAAGTTGTGATAAGCTGCGAAACATGATTTTTCTATAGTTTAGCTCTGTTATTTTTGGTTTGGCTTTTTTCACGTTTTTTTATGAAAAGGCATTAAAACGAGCAGGAGGCTGACCTGGG
Organism: Delias oraia; assembly: GCA_018230265.1. Lineage (NCBI taxonomy): Eukaryota > Metazoa > Arthropoda > Insecta > Lepidoptera > Pieridae > Delias > Delias oraia. The sequence continues at coordinate 1,294 of DWCF01000823.1, forward strand.
TTAAGCGGTTCTCTGCCCATGTAAACCAGCCCCTTCTGGGCGTGGGTACGTTGCTGGCGTTTTAGGCATATGTACGCTCTTTTTGGAAGGTCTTATTGGTTTGGTAATACCTCTGCAGGCAGCTGATTCAATAGAGCATGTAGTAAAATTTTTGGAGGTGACACGAAGTTCACCGGATCGTCTAGTATTAAATAGGAAAAGTATATGTAGCACTGTAGGTGGGTGGGTATACCAAAATTTCATTAAATCCCGTGAAATTCCTGAACATTGTTTGTTACGCATGGTATGACCGAATTTAATTTAGATAGCGCTTGAAATATCCTCGTTTGAAGTTCACGTGTTGCTTTGGAGGTAGTTGACTCTTATGAAACATTCTCATTACCTAATAGGTGGCTTTTCTTTGTGTCAAGAGACTGGCTCCTGTTCGCGCATTCCCTACAATACAATATGTATTATGTCCTTCAAACAAAGGCTTACAGTATCACGACCATACAAAATTATACTAATTTTAAACAAACCTTATTTCGTTATAATATAAATTAAATTATTATGCACCCGTGGGAGAGTCATGCTGAAGCAAATTCTGAGGCACTAATTAGATCGGGTCGTCCGAAGTAACACCACTGGCTCACAGAATATTCAGGGCGACACGGTACTTATACTATGATTCGCAGAGTGAGGATATCAGAGGCCCTTAAAATGCCGCTTAAGTGGCGTAAAAATCCGGCAACACAACCAATGCTCGGACTGGGGTGTGGTCTTTCATGGGCGGCGGTGTTCTCTTACAGAGATCCACCTGCTCCATTGTCCGCTATAGAATCAAAAAATAAAAAAATATTATAAATTTATACAAGCTTTACAGTCAGTGTTGTTAGATATTATAGTTGTTATTATATATTAAAGTAAGATACATTATACGAATATTTGCTTCGTCTATGTTTAGAGCTTCCCAAAGTTATTTCTCATGGCATCACATAGTCATTTATGAAAGTCTTAAAACGAAATTAATATACTATTAACGAACACGCCCACTTTCGAGAAGAACAGACAAGAAACTCGGCCGGGCTTAATTTGTTTTAAAGGTTTTGGGATCTGGAGTCATTAATGTCAAAATCCCATACGACAGAATCTTTCAAGAACTCTTCTGCTTTTAATATAACCTATCTATCATTGAAAGGACATTTACAATTTCCTTGATTTTTTTTTAAATTGATAAAACGAAAAACGGAGAAAGCGGATCTTCTATATGGCGCGCCACAGTCCGTGCATTGGTTGTGTTGCGGCTTTTTACACCACTTAAGCGGCATTTTTAAGGGCCTTCGATATACTCACTCACTCAGCGAAACACAGTAGAAGCACCGTTCCAAGTGGGTACAGCTAATATTTTACGCTCTTTTTAGTTCTTGTATCGTGTGGGTGATAGTGGCAGTTTCAACACACCTGAACGGCATGAACCTTGAACGGTGAACGAGAACATTACGACGCTCTTCACTTTAGCCGCATCTTTTGTGTGTGGATAATATCAGGGGGTGTTTAAAAGATGTTGTTTTATATTTAAAAGGGCTTTGAGCGGGGTCCGCGCGGCGACCGCTCTCCTGAATTAATGAGAGGCTGCGTCCGCATTAGCGGGCAGAGCTAATGCTCACTATTAGTTATTCACAGCGAATGTTTAACGGGATGTTCGAGATGAAAATCTTATAAAATATATGTTGAAACTAAGTTTAAGGTGTCAAAATAAACTTGATGTTACTCTGAAAAAGTTCAAGTTATATAGTTGTTAAAGTTCTATTTATTGAGTTGGCACAAAAGCTTATCTACATATTATATTAATCTCACAAACGATTTTACCTGAAAATAAAGAAACCACAGTAAATCTCTATTAATAACGTCTTTCGATTCATATAGTTTATAATTAATTGATTCTGATTTAATTTAAGGGCCATACTGAAGCATATGCTAACACACTAATTGGGCCGGCTTCTCCGAAGTAATACCACTGGCTAACAGAATACTCCTCAGCGTGAAATATTAGTTGTACTTGAACTCCGCTATACCATAAAAAACATGTTTTTATCACTATCGGCATTACTTTCTAAGATGTCTCGGAATTCAAAACAACATGACATTTTGTTCATTCGCAGAGACAGCGAGGCCAAGCTCAGAATAAGAAAAACTAATTTCTTTGGATACTTTATTCAAATAGAATCAGACGCATTATCACTTCTTACTTCAAGTTTACAGACTGTTACGAACTCGCCCAAATTTGTAGACAAGAAACTCGTTTGCATGTCATCTGACAACATTCACAAATCCTTCAGATAAACAGTTCTATAATAGGCTTCACTAATTAATTCTCGCTTAATGTAAAGCTTTAAATTTACTTCGTGACAACTGTGCCTCGCCTGGGATTGTGTGCAGTCGTCTCTAGTGCATCGTACTGATGTATGGCGATGTATTTTTATGGCGCGCGTGTTACATTCGTGGAAGACTTGCTAAGCCATGAGTATAGTTCCGTAGTTATATTGCCGAGCCAGAGTCGTTGGATTTAATTCCTTAAATATGCGACGTACCGCTCGAGCCTCGTGATGACTTGTCGAGATTAAAAGAACATTAACCCAGATGGCAACGTTTTAGATGATGATCTCAATTAATAATATATGTATAATTTTTATTTGGTTATTTTAATATTTGTATGGCATCTGTGGTGGGTAAAACTAGCGACGGCTCCCACCCACTTTTAAAGTTTTCTTAAAATTTTTCGTGTGTCCTAATTTTTTATTGTTTTTTACGTTGTATTGGTAAGTTTTAAATAAATAATCTTGTAAATCGATAGACAGGTGTACATTGCACAATATTGCTCGTTACATTGCCTTAAATCACCTAATATTGCTCGTTTCAGAGCCACATGGCACAAACACACAAAACTTGCATCCCCCCTCTGTTGCGGTAGAGAAAAAGGAAGTTGTGTTGCCATCGCGTGACGAATGCAAGTTGGGAGGCGCTCGGTGCGGCTCTCGACGAGAGTTTATTTCGGCGTCCATAACAAAACGGCAGACGTTAACGGCGTAGCGCAGACAAATTAGGGCTCAGCGATGGAACAGTTTAAAAATAGCTGAATCGATACCTCTCGAGCTGAGCATGCTTCCTGCGTAGGATGTCGAGCTCGTGACCTTATCTGCATTCCAGCTTAATCATAATTTTCTTCACATTTCCCATTCAATACCTTCGCTCCTAACTATGTTCCATTGAAATATGGTATTGTTTGTGACTCGCAATCAACCGAATCATTAAATATTAATTCAAATTATTTGTAACTCATATTTGACCCTTCATTAAAGGATCCTACCTTTCCAACTAGGAAACACGATGACCATGGGCGCTGCAATGAGTCGCAGATCCGTTTGCCTCCTGTTACATAAAAAAATCTATTTACACTTAAGTGGCTTAAACAACTCAAGATATTTATACTCGAGTTATTCTCTAGAGTTCAGAGTGTCGATTGTAATTGCGGTTCAATGAAAGTTAGTATTTGTATTTCGACGCGATCGCCTTGGATCTAAGCTACAATTCATAAAGTTGATATTTTCTTTGTTGTCGTCTTAATTCAAATTATGCAAAAGAGAATTTCTATTGAAGAATTTTCTCCATTTGCGCTAAGTATAATACATAAGCGAAATTAGTGTTTAAGAAAAATCTTATGTAGAGAATAGTTAGAAAAGTAGGTATACCAGTATGGGACAGGCTTGTATTGTGTTACGTTAAGTGAGTCCGATAAATATAAGCGGTGAATGCCATAAAAGCGTTGTAACACGCCGGCAACAGAACCAAAGCCGGACAGCGGTGCAGTTGTCCGTGGGCTGCATCAGGGAACCTGTCCAGGAGTTCCATGCTCAAACGCAATTAATACGACTAAAGTTAGTTAATGAAATTAAGTTGCTAAAAAGAGTTGGCGATATGCCTGATCCTCATTGAGAAGCGCGCTGCGCACGTAACTCCATAGCAGAGCGACATGAATGCGTGTATTCAAATATTACTGAAACGCCATCTGGGAGTCGACGTACACACAAAAGGATACTCGCGGCCTGAATAGGCCTCGCTCTGTGCATTGTCGTTTCCATCTGAGGCTTGAAATTAAAATAACTCGAATGTTGCTCTCTCTACGAGCCGGGCCCGTGCCGGTCAGCTATGGAGAAGGCAATGCTTGGATTCTCGCTGCAAGATTAAATCAGAAATGAGGTTATCCGCAGCCGAACCAAAGTAGTCGACATTGCCCTCCGTATTAGTAAGATGAAGTGACAATGGGCTGGCTACATCGCTCGACGAACTGATAACTGATGGGGAAGAAAGGTTCTCTAGTGGCGACCGCGTACCGGGAAAAGCAGAGTGGGACGTCCCACCACGCGATGGAAAGACGATCTCATAAAAACCGCGGGTAACCGCTGAATCCAGATCGCCAGATGGTCACAATAGGTGGGCATCTCTAAGGGAGGCCTATATCCAGCAGTGGACTTTAATGGGCTAATCATGATGAATTAATAGTTTATATAGAGGCCTTTAATACTCTTAACAGTTTAGACGACTACATATTGTTTTTGACGTATGTATTGACTGAATTTGTATTAATATATCCGAAATTGCACTGTTTTTAGTGTGAAACTATTAACCTCTAGGCATTTTTACGTGTGAATTTTATAAGCCCCGCAAATTTTATAGGGTTGATAGTATTGTATGCATTCATTTCAATATCGCTCATTCCCTTGACCTTTGGTTCGCCAAGTATTATCTAACAGTGTTTTGTGGCGTAATACCTGGATACACCGCAGATGTATTGCGGTTAACACTGAGGTAAATAAGTAGGCTCGAGTGGTGTGTTACTATTTACTATGCACTTGCATGTTAACACTGTTGTGCTCGCGTTTCGACCAGCTGTACCTGTCAAGGCGTGCGTATTTGCGTGATGTGGGTAGGTGTATATTTTTCTTAATCTAATGTTTAAATTTACTTAATGATAGTGATTGTACCTCGCTTGGTAATTTGTTGAAGAAACGTATATAATTTTCTTGAAATGAGTTGCCCATTTTAAATTTCCGTGGTACGGATATATGTACTGCTTTTTTCTTGTACTGTATTGGTGATACTCACCTTTTTTAAAAGTAGTTGTAAATAAATAATACTATTTTAAAAGACATGTCAACGTAAGTTTGTCTATAAGGTATAGATGGGTCTTCGAGAGGCTAAGTTTCACCCGTGGGTTCACTTAAGCATATGTTGACGCACTAATTGGGCCGGATCGTCCGAAGTGATACAACGGACTCACAGAATACTCAGTGTGAAACGGATGATATCGGAGGCCCTTAAAAGTTCCGCTCAAGCGGTGTAAAAAGCCGGCTACACAACTAATGCGCTGACTGTGGCATGGTTGTTAATGGGCGGCAGTGTTCCATCACCATATAGGAGACCCACCTGCTCCGTTGTCCACTTTAGAATAAATAAAAAAGAGCCGATTGACGCCACTAGACCGGAATGAATGATGTTATTGTGACGTTAGCCTAAATAGGTCGCCTACGCTGCGTTTCGTACTCCAACGGAACTCTCAATTAACGCATACAACAGTCTCTTCGCTATCGTTTTGATCGTATCGTTATAACGAATCCCAGGCGTGGTACAAGAGTTGTTAGTAAATAACTTTAAATCTTACATAAGAATCAATTAATTATTTCAGTTTAATAATTGTTGTTTTATGAAATGTTATGAGCAGAACAAACGCTAACCCGACCGAGTTTCTTGGTTGTTCTTCTCAGATAAGTATTCGTGGACGGTCTGTTAATTTAGTTTAATCGACGTTGCTAATACGATGATGTATTATATCAATAAAGATTGGTTTTAACTACCCGCCGAGAGAGGGAGTGTGTCGTGTTTGTGAGGGTAGATGTCCCAAACGAATGGATATGTGTTTGTTTAAAAGTCCGTGTGTAAGTCATGAAAACGGCTTAAATAGCATACACACACATCATATATGTGGAGTTAAACAATGGTTTTTTGTGACATCAATTTCTCAGTAGGATTCCTAATATTTACATGGTTCGTTATGTTTTTGTCTCAAATGTGTTACGTGACTTTTAAATAAACCTTACTTATATTTAGACATAGAAACATAAATTAGCCCTGAATGGAGCAAACGTCGTCCTTGGTCCGCACGCTTCACCTCGCCGCATGCCTTTTCGCATCTTCGACAAAATAGTCCATATCCAAGCTTGTGCTTCCTCCGTCCGGGTTCTAGAGTCTGTCGTAAAATGTGTTCTCCCTGAATTGTGATAAGGGCTCAACGTGTATTTAAATAGTGGTCATAGTGAAAATGCACACAGCTATAAGTTTGCGCTTCAAACTAGTTGTATGCACAACGCATATCTGGACCAGTTGTTAGAATCTTGGCTGTTGTCTCAGTATGGAATGCTGTGAACTAATGTATCTCCGACCGGTTTCACGGCGGCCTTGTCAAGGCAGTTTGCTTAGCACATACGAACGATAGACGCGTTGGGGCACTGCAGGTAGGTATGTTGTGTTGAGCTTGAAATTTATTGAAATTGAAAGGATAAGTTAAAATTTAAGCTATTTAAAATGCCTAATGATTGTTACAAATGCATCTCAGCTAATAAGTCAGCTATTGAAAAACATTAATTCTCGATGGGAGAACCATTTCGATGCATTATTAGGCTTGAACCGTTTAATGTGTTAAAAATAAATAAACCAGTAGGAGGCTCATCCAAGATAAACGGTAGACTGCACAGACACCCTAAGCCCCAATTGCGTCGCGGATGTGTGGCCAGCCTGTAAGGGATAGGTAGATACGCTCTTTAAATTATCTTCAAATTTATATTTAGCCATACTCTTTGTTGATAATGTCGCGGTAGTGAACACCAAATTACGAAAGATACGCTTTTACTCTTCGGCTGCGTTCGCGTGGTTTCGTAAAATTTAATTACCTCAATGTTATAGAACAAGGTTCTGATGTTTACACAATTATCGTGTAATTAGAGGCTGTGTTCTGTGTATTTATTGCCTCGAGATATTTCCCTTTTTTCCACATTTTGAAATTTTACTTTATTTACTCGAAACGTCAGGAGTGAATGGTAATGAGAATCAAAGAATGTTTGCTTTAGCCGATCTTTTTGTTTTTGTCGCAGTGAAATACAAATCTATAATATAGATTTTTCTATTTTTGTAATAATAATAATAACAGAAGTGCTGATATAAATTCAATATAACACATTTTAATGTGTTGTCAGTAGAAAATTGATTTTTTTACATAAAACATGCTTAATACAATGCCGCAAATGCGCGGTGGTTTCAACCGATGTGTTTGGTTAAAGACATTTGTCTTTGATAAATAGAGTTTCAAAAGCGGGCTATTATCGAAAACAAGCGCTATGCAAACGAGGATTGTGTGGGGTATTTTTGTTGTTGTGCTCTGTTGCTGAAGTCTTGAGACTTGCCATAATGTTCGCTTAGAATGCTCCCTTTGTTTTTGTTATGTAGACCGAGAGACGGATTGAGGATTTCATTGTTCGATCTTAAATCTTATTTAAATAAAAGATCGGCGGCCAATTCGTGTGTCGCATGGATTTCTGTTTTATAAACTTTAATACTTCGCAGCTTAATTCGCTGACGATTAAAATACGCGTGTATATAAATCATTTGCCCTAATCACCATGCTTGGCAGGCGGGTTTGTGATCGCAGAACATCTACCGTACTCGAAATAAAAGTGAAAATAACCCCCCCAGCGCAGAGTGGGACGTCCCGCCACGCGATGGAAAGACGTTCTCATAAAGGTCGCGGGCAACCGCTGGATCCGTATCGCTCAAGATCGCAATAGGTGGGTGTCTTTGGGAGAGGCTTATGTCCAGCAGTGGACTTAATAGGCTGCTGCATATATAAAAAATTCATTTAAAAAAGTGCAAGGTGTTAATATAAACTTGAGTTTGTTTCTCTGAAAATAAAAACACGAAAACAAAGGTCTACTACTAACACCTATTGATTACTAATTACTTTACGTATAGTATTTTAGAAATTAGTAGTAAGTAATACTTACATATTTACTAAATTAGTCTGCTAAGCATGTACACTGTTCAGTGTTAAATTACTGTGTGTCTATAGTAAATGACAAGTATTCCTCATACGAAAACCATTGAAATACAGTGTAAACTCCATGTAACGCCTCTCGATTTAACGACATACTCCCTAAAGCGTCGAAATCAATTGGCTTTAGTTGGTTTAGCTTGTCTTCCATACACCTTTTCTTCTCTCCATTTAACGACAACTCTTTAGAACGTTATAAAATGCACAGTCCCTTCAGTGTCGACGATATAAGGTTTACACTGTATGTTTTGCGGCTCTTGGTCTAGTCACGTTTACAGCTGTGTCCGGACTACGGATATGGATTGTTGGAAACGTTTTTTTTTAAACAGGAACACTAAGCAAGTTGATATTGCACTTTGATGTATTGTCTACGTAAAGTTTCCTTTTTGCTTTATATCGACAATTTGATAATTGCTTCATCATCATCAGCTTATCAAGTCGGCTACTGTGCAGAGGCCTCCCCCAAACATGAGGGGTGTTTTGCCTTAATCACTCCGCTTGGCAGGCGAGTTGGTGATCGCAGAACATCTCCTGTACTCGGAAGGGCGCTGCTCCTCCGGTGGTGTGTTTTAGCCATCTCTTACGACACCCCATTAGGAAGACTGGCAGTGGTACTATTCTGATCCGGTAACCACACGGAAAATGAAAATTACTTAGTATTAAAAGAGTTATAAACTCGGATAATTTTTATTTTTGGTAATCAACTTTAAAACATTATTTCCATTATATAATATAGTCCCGTAATATGTAATAATCAATTATATTTATAGCATATTCTATCGCATTTATCTCAGGGAGTGTTCTGCAGAGATGTTTTGCACCTTCAGCTGAATTTCACCATCGAGCATCGAGGCAAAATACATAGTTTTATTCATGTCACCTCGAAGTTTTTATTTCCACAACTGAGTGTTTTTAAAGTATTTTGTGCCGCGCACCACTAATCTGTGGATTCTGCTGCCTACAGAGGCATTTCCTAACTAATACGACTTTGGGACCTTCAAATAAAAGAGAGTACTTAATCCTAAAAGACCGGCATGAGCTAGAGTTGTCCACGGGCGGAAGACCGCTTATCATAAGTAAACCTCGTATTTGTTTTTCATAAAAAACATTAATGGTAATGCGACAGGTTGATCGATGATATCAAATGTATGTCTCTGATGTAATTTGTATGATTAAATTGTTTTACACAATTAGTCTTACACGTTCCATCGTATTAAAGTGTAATTTCTCGGCTTGATTTTTCTTAAAAACTTTTTATATTATTCAGAATCCTTGATTGATGTTCTTTATTTATACATCAATTCAATGCCATCTCGTTTCTGTAAATATATTGTTACAATAATTGATTGTTGTTATTTTAAATTATAAACCAAAATAAAATTTTCTCATTATAATCAACATACGTTACAAAGTCCAACATAATTTATAAACCTATGAAAACCTTGAAATACTCTTGTGTTGAGCGAATAACCTAAAATAAATAAAATTAGATTTATGTGTCAGCAGCGCCATCTGTTATTGAGCCATAATCCATTTTATGCTGTTAACTTTTAACCCTGGACGAAAGAGCGTGGTCAAACTGAAAAATGTGATGATTACCGTTTGTAATTATTGAAATTTAGAAGCAATGTTGCCAAGCATAAAAATATGTTATGCTAGTGTAATCCATTCCGTCTCGGATATATATAGGCCTTCCGATGTCTATCCAACGATTTCGGTTTCTGTTTCCTGCGACATTTACCAGGTCGGCAGTCCATATGGTGAAAGGCAAACCCACACATCAGTGGTGATAACGCCTAAGTTGTTCTGTTTTTTTTCCGCGCCCACTACCACTGTATGCCACTATAATATCTATAAGTAAACTTTTTACTATTTCCAACTAATGGATATCAAAATTAAGTACCTAACGTACTTTAAGATCGCGCCATCTATGGAAGGGTAGTGAAACTATTTGCGGCCCTCTCGAATGAGGTTTCTGTTGAGGCTGTAATGTTTTAGCGTTTCTACGGTTTACCTACAGAGGCGCTACTTGCTCATTATACGTCTTTCTCGCAGTATAAATCTCCTTAATTTCGTCTTAGTATGATGTAATATACTTTCTTTAATGAATAAACTATCTGGCGAAAATGACGTGTATCGAATAATTTTAAAAATATCGCTTTGCACCGAAAATCTCCTTTCTTATAGATTTAGTGATTACAATAAAACTATAAATAATTTTTACATTATCCGATGATGTGTTAACAGTGCTAGTCGTCAGCGGAACACGTTTATCGGCTTCTAATGTAAACAAAACGTCACGTTTTATGATCGAATATTATGTTTGAAGGTTTTATATTATTATTAAAATATAATTTAACAATTTTTATGTAATACGCGCTTAATTTGCCTCCGTGGCTGAGTTATTTAAACGTATTGATTCTCGAACTAATATACTACCAACAATATTTAACAAAAACTTATAAGTCAGCAACACATCTGAAGCTAAATATATCTATGAGCAGTGGACCGATTGAGCTATGAGAGCCTCCTTTTGATATTCTTATCGTTTTTATAAAAAAAGAGGTCACAGATATAAGAAACACTGTTTAATGCCTTCTATCTCATTGTATCGTACGTTAAATCTTAAAAAAATATTTGCTTCAGTAATTTAGCTTCTGGTGGGTTGGTGAAGGAAGCCTTGGTTGCTAAGTGGTTGCATGTGGTTTTTCTGTTCAATTTTTTCATACTATGATTATTTTTTCTGTTCAAACCATGCCTTTTTCTTGAATTCCTCTTTTTCAATTGTTTATTTTCAATGTTTTCGGTTGGTGTTCTAGACTTTTTATTTTATTGTATTTGCTTTGTGTGTATGAGGATTAAAGAGGGTGCTGAAAAACAGTGCTCTAACACTTGTGGTAAAACATACCTTTAAAATTTGTATTTGTTATTTTTTTTGTTTTATAATTAAGTTGTAAAGAAATAAATAAAATATGAAAAGTGAATCTTCATCGATGGGCATTTATTAAGAATCGCGTGCGATGTAGCGACGAGAGCAGCTCAATTCGTCCAACGCGTCTTATTATTTAAAGAAGCCACAACACGTTGCCTTACATCTGGCAATGCGCATTTATAAATGTATTTTTAAATGCGCACACGCATGAGTTCATTCATTTTTGTTGTTCGTCTCTTTTTAGAGTTACGTTGCCGTCGCGCGATGCGTGGGTGCCTCCCGATCTGTCCACGCTGCGTGTCATCTATTACGGCCTATTAATTATAGATTTCATATGTCAACGGATAGGAAACCGACGTGTTTAGTTTGATGATCAATTATTTCTAATCTAACCTTGTTTTGTATGAATTAATACTCTATATGGCTGCTGAATTAATACTTATACGTGTTCCGAAACGAATCTCTGGGATCGAGTTGAGGGACTATTTTATATTAGACTCTTTATTTAAACAGTAAGATTATTTTTAAAAAACATTTTTTTATTTACCTGAGTAGCCGTCCCATGGACAGCCGTGCCGCAAACAGTTCTTTTGGTTTGTTAACTTGATGGTGGAAGGTTCGATAAGCTTACTGACTCGGTGAAACAGTACAAATGATATTTCAGGCTGATATTCTGTATGTCCATGGTATCACTCTAGACGAGCCGGCCCAATCGGGCAGATATTGTTTCAGCATGGCAATCCCACGGGTAAGACAACTTTAAGATAGTCTACTGACTATCTGTGACTAATGTGACTACATTCAAGATATAAACGTTTTTAGTCGTGAAATATAAACGGTAGGCGAAGAAAACATTTTCAAACAAAAACAAAGATAGCTTAATGTCTTCTGGCTACAGATTATGTCATTAACTTCAACTAAATCCCAACTTACGCATTTGAACTCTTGGCACGGTTAGTTCTTTGGACTTTTTAAAAACTAATTGTCGACATTCCTTTTATTCCGACAAAAAGAGAGTAGGTATTTTTTTATGGTATAGCAAGTGTATGGTATATTAGCAAATGGGTTTCCTATATAATAAAATAACACCGCCGCCCTTGGACAACCGCGACACAGTTCGCGAACTGGTTGTGTTGCCAGCTTTTTTTCACGCCGCTTAAGCGGCATTCTTAAGGGCTTCCGATATCCTCATTCACTTACCGAAACCGAAAATATCGTTTCAAGTACAGCTACAATTTCACGCTCAGTGTTCTGTGAGCCCGTGGTATCACTTCGAACGAACCGGCCTAAATAATGCGGCATCATATACTTCAATATAACTCTCCCATGGATATAGTATTAAGATATTCGCCCGGCCACTGTCAAGCCATTCCAGAGATCAAATAAGTTTTGAATTAAAATATAATTGTCCGGACCGGAATTCGAACCCGATACCTTTCGCTTCGTTGTAGACTTATAAAACCACAAAGCTACGAGGATCTCAAAATCTATAAAAAAGCCGGGTTTCTTACACCATTTATAACTCAAGAACCCAGCCCGGGTTGATTAAAGACTAATCAATTGACTACTTTTAATCCGACTACAGAAATTAAGGGTTTTGTTTTTAGTACAGTGTGTTTGGGTTTGGCGGGACCAAGAGTTGCTGATGGTTCATAGTTAAACACGGTGGGTGGTTGTATGAAGAAGTGTGGCGAATTATGAAGTCTAAAAATAAATAATCACCAAGAATTATCTGTAGCCTTTTACAAATAATTGCAAAAACGTTATACTATTGATAATATTGCCGATGTGGGCAGTGTAATGTTATGTTTGAGAGTGGCTCGTAAAATCTTTAGTGGTTATAAATCTTCTACGAGTACTGTTCAAGACCACTAGAAGTTTTTAGTGCTATCGCTCACTCTATGCTTAGATTCCGATAATTCTATCAGCGCGCTTTCATAAGTATTTCACCTGTGGGAGAGCCATGTTGAAGCTTATGCTTATGCACTAATAGGGGTCGGCTCGTCCGAAGTATTATACCACAGAATACTCAGCGTGAAACGGTACTTGTACTGTGTTTGTGAGTGAGGATATCGGAGCCCCTTGAAAGTGCCGCTTAAGTGGCGTAAATAGCCGGAAACACAACCAAGACTGCACACACTGTGCAGACTGTGGCATGGTTGTTCATGGGCGACGGTGTTCTCTAACCATATAGGGAACCCAAATGCTCCGTTGCCCACTAGAGAATAATAAAAATAAATCATAACTCGTTTATGTTTGATTCAAGTAATCATCTTTTTAAATTAACTGAAATTAAATAAAATCAAACCGACTATAAATTGTAGCTAAACTTGTTAGATATCAGTTTAAAATGGCATGGAGATTGTACATCACCATCCAATAAAACTGAAGACAGAGCGGTCTTCATCGATTATAGATGGAGGACCCTACATGCGCGATATACCAGGTCCAATTAAGAATCCTCCGACACACCGATATTTATTTACTCTCTATTTTTGTAGTCTTGTTTAGCCTTCCCGGAACCACTTGAATTTTATAGTATGGTATTATTTACGTTCAAATTAACCTTAAAGTATTATTACCAGTCGTTTGTATGGGAATATGGAAACTTTTAAATAATTCTCTGCGTAAGAACCATCCATAAAAATAAACAAATGATCTAATAATATTGCGTTTAAGAAAACATTAAAAGAGTATTTATTTATATTATAGATGAACTGCGAATGACATGCCAAGCTTATAACGACTCATATGCGTCGGGTATAAATTCCCGCATGAGCCGGTGCCGAGGTGAAGGCGCAATAAATGCGTGCAGATTTGCAGGCTTTGTGCGGTTAGCTTGCACCACCGTATTGCCTCAATCGGCCTCATGATCGGCGGTCTCTATTTATAAAACATTCTATTTGTACGTAACATTGAAATGTATACACTACCTTTTTTATGGTATAGCGTACAACGGAGCAGATGGATCTTCAATAAGGTAAAAGAACCATCACTAACCGCGCCACAGTCCGCGCATTGGTTGTGTTGCTGGCTTTTACACCACTTAAGCGGCATTTTAAGAGCCTCCGATAGCTTCACTCACTCAGCAAAACACAGAAAAAGCACCGTTTAAAGTATTACCAGTTAGGCGACGGGTGCGTTGCTGGTACTTTAGAGTGTTAAATCATGATTGAGCGATATAAAATCAATTCGGTGTAATACCGATGACTCCGTAGTCTCAACGGACCCATTATGCTCACTTTCCGCTGTGTTGTGAGGTAATGGCCGTGCGAGATGAATTTGAAGCGTGACCTGCTTTTATTTCGATTGATGATTTCATTTTTAATATATACTCCTGTATAGCGTATCAGAGAGGCAATAGGCTTAAGCCATTCTTGCCATTAAGTTCGCCATACTTAAATTATAATTTATGTGTTTCAATTCCTTTTCCTTGTATTAAATTTTTTAAATTGGTTATTTTAATGTAATATTTTGTAAAGGAAATAAGCACTAAGTTAGATGAAACTGTAAAAGATCATTTCGTGAATGAAAATTACAATAGGTAAACGACTTTAGGTTTCTTTAAGAAAATATAGCATGTCAATTTACAAGTGATGTTAAGAACGTTTCTCATTTTCGAGATTCTATTGAGAAAGTCAAGAAACTCGTTAAAATTGAATAGCGAATTATTTTCCGTCTGCCTAAGACAGATTAATAAGTAGACACATTAAGGTTTCGCTAACGAATCCTAATTAAAACAACACCACTCCAGATGGCTTAATTAAAAGCTAAACGCCGCCGATGGGCATTTAAGCGATAAAACGGACTACCCTCAACGCGCGCCGGAAAAGACGAGCAGCTAGCTTTTGGGCCCGATTTATTTCATAGGCCATTTACTTCTACGCTCGCCACTTACCCTGATTTATGTCTATTACCCTACAAACCAGTCTAGGCAAAACCTCGAGGGCCTCGTGGCGTAGACAGACTCGCTAAATAATAAATAAGAATAGAATGTATTTTATTTCTTACATAAAGAGACTTAGGTAAAGATTGGAAGTTATATAAGTTACAAAATATATTAGGACCTAGAAGCCGGTGAGCCGGTGAACTTCGTACCGCCAATATGTACCGTCTGCTCGAAATCGAACAAAACTAGGAGAGATCATGTTTGACGAGTAGGCTTTGTTTATGGTACAAAGCGATATTCTATTTATAATTACAGTATATATTATATACTCGTATAATTAAATCATAAATTTTTATTTACAAAGATACCCTCAAACACGACTGAACCTCTGGGAAAGCTGAAGTCTACAAACCTCGAAATGTGGATTATGAAAATCTCCATGCTCTTTCCTCCCAACCGTGCCCTTTTGGGGTTAACAGAAACCGTACAAAAGTCGTATGTAATAATAATACTTATTTTGAAATCACGTTTGGTCAATTTAAAGCTAACGCAGTTGAGGTCGAGTATGTGTCGCTGTGAGTTTTCGCCAAGTTGGTAAATGACTAAATGGTATGACACAGTACCTACCTACATTTTCACGGCAGTCCAATTATCTTAACTGAGAGTTACTTTTAGTTGGACCTAACATGTGGTTTTGTGAACTTTGAAATCTATTTACGACTCATTCATTTAGTTCCTTATTCCGTGTATTTCTTATATTGAGTATTTGAAGAAGAAATATTTACAAAAAATGTTATGCGGCACTTATTAAATAGTAAAAAAAGAAAAACAATTTCATATATCATGACAAAAATATTTATATAAAGAAAAAAGAAATGTTTTATTTAAAATATTGTTTTAATGTTTGATTTTATTCTTATGTAGCCCTTGGTTGGGACCTATTTCTTATTTTTTGTATAGTGTATGGATTTATGATATAAAATACAACGCCCATTGTCGAATTTTTTTAACCCGATAAACGATAAAGCGTTGCTTCCACATCGCATTTTTTGAGTTGATAGTGTCATTTATATTAAATATCGTTTCTTTTATTATAGAGAAACTCAGTTTGGTTTTAAGTTATATGTCAAGAAAATAACATTAAATAAAATTGGCAATGACGTCTCATTTGTGTCTTAATAAAGTTTTAGTAAAAACAATATTAAAGGTCATAAAAGTGCTACTCTACGACCGCGTATACCACAAAGCTACTTATGAACATCTTAATAACGAAAGTTACATGAATGTTCGTAAGCGCGTCCGCATATGAGAAACGTCAGAAATTCAGGCGAAATTCATTTTTTAAACTATTTGTTCACGATAAACTTTTGTTGATTTACATTAGGAACTGGACCTATCAATTTCCCAATATTTACTTATAAATCTTGTACAACAAATGAAAACAACAATAAAAATGAGGAAATACGAAATTAAGTTAAAAGTTTCGCTTGACCTAGGCGAGCCTGCTGCTCGTTTGCCACCGATTCTATAAAAAAAAGTGGTAGTGCTCGGCTTTTTTTTTTCAAAATACTTGGGAGAGCCATGCTGAAGCATATGCGGACGCACTAATTGGGCAGGCTCGTCCGATGTGATACCACGGGCTCACAGAATACTCAGCGTGAAATAGTAGTTGTACCTGAAACGGTAACGCTGCTGTATTTCGCTGAGTGAAATAGCGTATATGACCAGATGACTGCGACATATATGTATTTCTGGCTTTAGTAATTTAATAAGCAGATAGGCTTCTTTTATATTGGTTTGTACATTACATCTATATATAACTGCACAATTCCGTAAATATAAAACCTATATAATCCTATATATTGCTGATTGTAAACTGTTTAATTTATGTACCTTACATAAGTTTACAAAGAGATTCAATACTGCGCCCAAACCCAAGAGCAGCCAAGAAACTCGTAGAGTTTTAATTTTTAATCTCTGACGCAATACGTCAGTTTTAATAAGATTTATACGTCTTTCTATGCTCTATCAGAGCTCCTTAACGTGGTTTTTGTTTGAGTTTTTTTTAATAAAGTGGCTGGTTCATTACCTAGGTAGTTTACTTATGCACTCTGTGATGTCCCACAAGAGAGCACGGATAGAAATAAAGGCTCCAATCAAATCAGCGAGGCAGCGGGTAAGCAAGACCTTTCCGCTTTTACATTGAATAAAACGAAATTTGATCGATATCACTTAGACTAGTACAGCTTTTACTGTTTCTTGGAGTGCTTTGACATTTTATTGTCAACTAGACTGTGCCTTTGTGCCTTTATTTGTCCCGTTAGGCAAAAGAGATATGTTACCGTTGTCTCTAGTATTGTGGCTCATAAATTATTGAAATCTGATGATTGATGATTCTGGTGCATTTTTAGTTGAAAAGCTAATTTGTAATATTGATGAATAATTTAATCAATCTTATATATTGTTTACAAGAACATAAATTTGTATGACGATTCTTATATATCAAGAGTGTTAGTCATAAAGTTCTATAATTTTTGAGAACGACCAGTGGGAGAGCCATCTTGAAGCCATCTCACGCTGAGTGAGTGATGATATCGGAGGCCCTTAAAAAATGCCGTCTGAGTGGCGTACACAGACGGCAAAGGCTGACAAAGGCAAAATAACCAATGCGCGGACTGTGGCGCGGTTGTCCATGGGCGGCGATGTTCTGTTATCGTATAGACGACCCGCCTGATCCGTTGTCTGCTGTACCATAACTAAAACCAAGTAAGGAACAATCGATCGTGTTGATTGGTTTAATCAAGCCAATTTCGATACACTTACATAAGCAAATCGCATTAACATCAGCACACATTGGGTACACGTTAAATCCATTCAACGGTCAATTAAGTTGAAAATACAGCAGGCGAATCGTAGTATTAGCCTAGTTGGTGACGTCATAATCCTGTTGCTACTCCCGTAGCCCGTAGTACGGTCTACGGTCGCGACACTGGGCTGACGCTACGGGCGCTACGATATCGCTACGAAAACTTTTCTCATCGCTGCGAACGTGTGATTTTTATAATAGGAAATTACCGTGCTATTGTTCATTATACCGCTAAATATTCGATACGAAGGACAGCTTAATAAAAGTATTTTCGTGTTCAACCTAATGATAATGGGTTGTGATATCGCGTGCAGTGTAAAAACACCATCATACTGAATGCAGTCCAGTGGGTTTTATTTGAGAGCTTCGCCTTTTTGAGTCATTCCACAAAGTTTCAAGCATTCTCAGTGTATGTGTTTGCATCGAAATATATTTTTCTGTTTTATATCCATGCGTGTCTGTGATTTTTTTTTTAATAAAAAAATGTAATTTATGAATTACTACCATGAAACATTGATGCTTTATAATTGTTTCTTTAAATAAGTACATAAATAATCATGAAATAGTAAAAGCACTCCTGGAAGTGAACCGAATTGATTATTTATGTTTTCCTTGGGGACCCCAGTGTTCTAATAAATAAAGATTAAACAAGACTGTCGTAATTTTATAATGTAACGATATAATATAAAACCATGGTGGAGGGAACAACTCCCGGCGTATATTTCGCCACTAGCAATAACGGTTACGGCTATCGGCTCTCCGCAAGGGGGATTCACACACTCCAACTGTTCCTCAGGGAGCATGGGGCTGATTGCGTCCGACAGCTCATGCAGGTATGTCGTGTACTCCAAATGTTGTTTTTGAGGTGCCTATGTATAAATAAGTACTATGTATAATATGTATGTTATACTCAACGTGAAATGTTATTTATACTTTGTTTCGCTGAGTGAGCGAGGATATCGGTGGTCCTTGAAATTATGCCGCTTAAGCGGTGTAAAAAGCCGGCAACACAATCTAAAGCGCGGACTATGGATCGGTTGTCCGCGGCGGTGTTCTCTATAAGAGAGACATCTGCACCATCTTCGGCACCGTATAGGAGAACCATCTGCTCCTTTGTCCGCTATACCATAAAAAATTACATATTTTTAACCGACCTTGTAAAAGTAAGAAAGGAGGTTATCTTGTTACGCGTTTAATAATGTTTTGTCTAATAACGAGTTAAATCGTTAATGTTTTACAACTATACCGTATGTTAGAGTGGGTATTACAAAAGAGACAAATGAATTTCTTTTTTCTACGTCTATGTATCTCTACGTCTTATTTAAATTTGGAACCCAGCCTGTATATAACAAAATATTAACCACCGGTTTTCATTTTAAACGTAACTATTGATAGGTAGAATGCGCAAGTGAAGAAGTTTCATAGAGCATATTACCCAATTACATTGTGCTATTATTAACACGAGAACCTATAAATAAGGTTTATGTTACTGCAGCCTCGTTTTACAAAAGGCTTCGTATACCTACTGGTAATTTTATCGTACACCATGATATAGAGTAGGTACTAGCTAAAAATAGTGAGCGAATATATATTTCCTGTGAAGTGAGAGAAAAATCATCACTATAACAAAGAGACAAATATTCAGGTATTTTTATATAATTCTATAGCGGCCGATGACGCAGGTGGGTCTCCCGTATGATAAAAGAACAACGCCGCCTATGTACAAGCGCGCCACAGGTCCCGCATTGGTTGTGTTGCCGGCTTTTTACGCCGCTTAAGCGGCACTTTTAAGCGCCTCCGATATCCTCACTCACTCTGCAAAACACAGTACAAGTACCGTTTTACGCTGAATATTTGAGGAATAAAAACAATTTCCCAGCTATTTACTTCCAATTCAGCATTTCATCTATACACAAGACGCTTCACTCTAGCCTTGCCGAAGCTGGTAAACTCTATAGAATTAATTGTATGTACATTGTATAAGATGACTTGCAAGTTGGGCTTTATACGTCAAAGGCGTTTGTGCCGTGCGAGCGAGTGCGAGTTTGCTGCGACCCGAGATGCAGCTGTGTTAACACTTCACAGCTGACTTTGATCTATCGCAGCGAACTTCGCAGAGGCGCTCTTTGAGCAGAGAAGGGACTATAGAAGAATCACTTTGTATTTTTTTTTAGGCTTAATTGAAGTATATCTCACAATTATCGCATTCCATAAAGCTTTATGTAAAACATTTATTTTAATATTACCAATACAACATAAACAGAACAACAATAAAAAATTATAACACATTAAAATAATAAAGGTAAGGTTAAAGGGTGGGGCATAATTGGCCATATGCTCCACCATAAGTTGCTGAGCGCTGATACACAGCGCCCACCAGTACACATACAAACACTGGTGATGGCATTGTCAAAGACATACAATAAAATCAATTAAAGTATTAATTATAAATAGAACAAGCAATCTCTCATCACATTAATCCATTAACTTCTATATTTATTGCAGTACTTTGAACTTTTTACTATTTAATTTGTAACAAGTACTTTCATTTTACAAACTAATCCAAATGAATGCTTATTATTGTAGAATTTCAATTGAGTAATGATAACGTTTCTACACATACTTGATTTTACATTTTTAATTTAAAAGAAACTAAATAAGTACTAGATCGATAGTGATGTTAGGCTGCCAACATAATGAAGATTCGTAGATATGTGCTCTAATAAGCTAACCACGAAGCGATGTGGAATGAGGTTCGATCCCCGATTCTAAAATAAATTTTCAATTATTTGGAATTTATATTGGGTGTTCGAATGAATTTAACATTGGTCAGGTACAGTATGTTGGAGCGTGGCGTGTGGCTAATGTCGTGCTATGTCTAGACTAAACTAAGGTTTGCTGTGTATTTCACAATATGCAAGAAACCGAGAATAAGATGCCTAGAGCGACCCCCGAGCGCCCTACTTGGGCCGAAAGGCTTAAGAGGACACTGGAGCCGGTGGGAATTCTGCCAGGTATAGTTCGGATATACCGGGACCCACATATACTCTCGCAAGACGCTCGCAAAGCGTAAATGCATTTCCTCGCGTTAAAAAAGGCTGCCTACATAATATTATCATACTAATGCATAGATAGCCCTCATCAATTGTTTGCAATTGCTGTACAGTATTTTCTGTTTAAGCCTTCCGAATATTAAATCAGTTCTCATACAAACTTGTAGTCGTTTAATTTCTGAAAACCTCAAAACTCCGTTCGATGTAAAGTTTTTTCCTAAAGTACTTCTACCCGTGAAATACAAAAGCCCGCTTTTCAATAGATTAACCAAGTGCGATACTATTGTTTAAAAGCAGTGTCTTTTCATAATATTACCGGCATTACGCCTTCAACGTGGCTGCTGTGGCGTGGAACGCAGTCGCTCGGCTTATTTATTATTTGCAATACAAAGTGAAACTCCGTTGGCAAGATTTAACTTATGAAATCGTAAGTTACCTTGTTATTGTTTTGTGAAACGGTGAATTCGCCTTGAATGCCACCGAGGTACACTAACAATTTAGTTGGTTTCACCTCCGAATTGTGTATACAAGCACCTGCCCCGGCCGATTTCGTTCTGTCACAATTTATAGGCCAGGTATTGGTTTATATTACGTCGTTGAAGACATTAGTATAATTTTATACGTTTTTTTTTCTCTCCTTAAGAACCTTCCTTTGTGGCACTGTCATTGTTTCTTGTATTCGCTTAGTTTCTTTAAATTACTAGTTTTATAGATAATAATTCTGTAACATTCATGAAACAGGAAAAGCGGGCAACGGAGCAGGTGAGTCAACCTATGGGTAAGAGACCCGTTGACAACTGCGCCATAAGCTGCGCTTTGATTGTATTTTTTACTCCGCTTAAGAGATATAATTTCAAGAGCTTTCGATATTCTCACTCACTCAAATTTCTTAAAAAAATTTAAAATTCAAAAACTCAAAAAAATTTCTCAACAGTACTTCAACACAGTTGAAGTACTGTTTCAAACTAATATTTTGTGAGACCCAATTGATGCGTCAGCGTGTTAAAAAAATGTTCAATTTAATTTTGAAATTCAAGAGATCGGGCATCGAACCTGATACCTCTTACTTGGCGACAGGCTTATAAGACCACTTAGCTACGAGGTTTTCAAAAGTTACATAAGTAATGATTTCTATTATTGAAATGTATTAAAGCTACTTGCTTAAGTTTTCAGTTAACTATTATATGTACGTCGAGCGATGCCAGAGATTATAAATGGCCGAACAAAGACGAACCACGTTTCGCGAAAACAAGATTAATAACATCCAACTATCCTTGCAACAAGTCTAATTTGCATCGTTAAAACTTTCTCAGCACAATAATTAACGCTTCTTGTTTGTAACTTGACGCTTTTTTGTTGCAGGTAAAAACTTTTTCCGTATCATGAATTAATGTAAGACATACACTCGGGCCTTACGGTTTCCTCGGAGATGGCGCTATTGTGCGAACTGTTCCAGGGTGAGTATTAAAAAATATATAATACATATACAGTGTAAACACCATGTAACGTCCCTCGATTTAACGACAAACTCCCTAAAGCATCGAAATCAATTGGCTTTAGTTGGTTTAGCTGGTCTTCCATCCACCTTTTCTTCTCTCCATTTAACGACAACTCTTTTTAACGCTATAAAATGCACAGTCCCTTCAGTGTCGTTATATAGAGTATACTGTATATAGAAATTGAAAACTAAGTTCACTTTGTGAAAAGATATGTTTCTCTGAAAAAAAGTTTTATTTCTTGAGTAGGTATAACAAAACCTCTGAATCAATTAAACTAACAAACAATCTTACCTGAATATAAAGAAACGGCAGTAAAAGTCTATTGATGAAAGCTCTCGATTCACACAAATTATAACATAAATTTAATAATTAATTAATTGAACATGCGTTTTTATCACTATATATTACTTCGTTCATAGATGATGACAGCGCGAAGTTCAGCCAAATTTTGACTGACTTTTTATACAAGATTTAAGTGTTAGTGAGTTTGGAGCCGGCGCGACGTTTTTGTCTCGAGGCATTTTGAAAGAAATTAGTAGTGTTTCGAAACTTAGAGCATAGAAAACTATGTGCCTTTTTTAGACGTTAATAGCTCAAATTCCTAATATAAATGTACAAAACTTTGTAAACATGATGCCTAGCATGATGCTTTCTTTCACCAGGCTGTATTTCTTGACTGTTGTCGTATCTTGGCGCGTTCGTATGTTTTTTTAAGATCTTTGACTTTGTTACATTGAACAATTCTAATTCCGCCACTTTGTTCCACCTAAACTAAGTTTGTACACAACAGTAGTTTTAATTTTTGCACTTTTCCTACTGTTCAAATACTTCTAATATTTCGCTCTAAGCTCTAGCAATGTTAGATGTAGGTCAGCACGGGCTGTAGGCGTCCATGGGCGGAGAACATTCCTGCTAGTTTGCCTTCATATTTTCATAAAAATACGTCATCATGTGGCGAAAAGAATCAATTCCTGACTGCCAGTTCATATGGAAGGGGCCTCTACGCGCCTGTTTACCCTTACTGTATAAATACGTATAAATGTTAATTCTGTATTACAGCAATTATCTCAAATATAACCGAGGGCCAAGTTGTCCTATATCTTTTTAATCTCAATAATTATTCAGTCGATCGCTCTCCAATGCTCTCTTTCCGACGATCGTAAAATAGAATCGTTATAAAAGTCTGTAAAGTATCCCCGCTCAGCGTTTCTATAGATTGAAGATTTTAAATTAGCAACTGAACAATTTTGATAAAGAAATTCCAATTTATTTTTTATCAATAACATTTTTTATTGCGAAAACATTTTTGAGTTAGACCCGAAATTTGTACCAACCAGCTGCCACGACAGACTTCGTTCTCTCGCAAGTTGTTGGCCAGTTATTAGTCAATTTATTCTATTAAATAGATTTTATGGAGAAAAAAAACGTGTTATTTTTACTATTCTCTAAATATTTTTGGTATCTTCTGCTTTGGTATCTTGACATTTCCTGGTATCTCATTGTAAAACTTTAGCCCATTAAAGATTGATCTTGTCTAACCTCTGAAGTCTCATTTTTGCAACAGCGAGCGAATAACCGAATATTTAAGAAAAATACAAATAAGGCAATACACAAAAAAATCCCCGTGTGACATAATCCTTAAAAAGGTTTTTCTGCACAGCGAATATAATCGCCAAAATAAATTTGTCATCGGAACGCCATTACTGTAAAACATATTTATAGTAGCTAATATATAAGAAATTTAACAAACAAAAAGTTCACTCGAACCAGATGAGGTGATGGCGAGAACCAAACTAGTTTAGGTAGCATCACAATTCACAATCGCTACACAGGGGTCGGCCGTTTTCAAATGATGTTTTATAGGTACCTAATTAATTGCTAATAAATACGAGTAGAGTTGTGTGAGTTGTACTTTTCACAGTACGTCGTAAGGCACGAGGTAGGAACCGCTGACCACCGAGCAACCGAAACCGGCCGAGCGAATCAATTCCGGCCGGGTCGTTCGCAAGGCGGAATGCGTTTGATTCGTACGAGAAACCTTTCATCCGCAGCGGGCCGGCCGTTTCTATCGGTTTCGCGTATTCCTTATTGATTTTCGATACAGCTCTCTTTGCTAGTACGCCGTTTTTCATAGAAAATGACCAATGTTGACTGTCACTGACTGAGACGGAGTAAAGCAAGGTTTACATAAGGTGTATACGTATATTCAATATAATTATTATTAATGATAGTTGTATGATATTAATTAAATCTATTTTTAGTTTTGGTTAATTTTTAAATATGTGTTAATGTTAAATAAATATGTTTTATATGTTATATTTAAATGTTTTAAGTAATTTAATTATTATTAAAATAATTATTTTATGACTTCGGACGAGCCGGCCCAATAAGTGCGTCAGCATTCGCTTCAGCATGGCTCTCCTACGTGTAGTGACAGTATTAAGACACTCGTCCGGCCCATGTCAAGCTCTTCCAGAGACTGAATAAATTATAATTTATAATTGACCGGATCCGGTTTCGAACCCAATACCTCTCGCTGCATGGTAGACTTATTAAACCACTTAGTTTCGAAGCTCTCGACATCACCTTCTACCTATATTTATAGGTGATACGAAAATTATCGGGTCATCTGTAATCCCTTAAAGCGCAGCGGTTAACCACATAACTTCCGTTTTCACGACGTGATTGACTGCTTTTCAATAGTAGAAAGAGCTTCCTTTTTAATGTCATGATAGAAGTGAATTGCGTTCCATGTATTTATGTGGCGCACAATAAATTGGCTTCGTAATACTAAATAATGTGGCGATATGATCGATCGTGCATCGGAGATGAACTGATCGCTATTTGAAGTGATCGAGTTACCTAATGGCCGTAAACATTAATAAAGCTCCCGCGCACGCTCCCCGTTCGAATTGGAGGTTAATAATTTAAATAGATTTAAAATAAACACAAAATCATTTAAATAATCCAAACAAACCATATAATGCCAAATATTTTTGACCATTTCTGATTACCGCTTCTGAATTTTTTTTTATGAAAATCGAGCAGGAGGCTTACCTGGGATAAGTGGTTCTCCGCCCGTGAATGCCTCCAGCCCATGTTGGGTCAAGTAAAGTTACACTGGAAATAAATGCACCTGGGTTGTACACATATTATGGTTTAGTTATTTCTTAATTTATTGAACATATAAATCTTCAATGAGACACAGTGAGGATACATAAACTTTTCACGAAAAAACCGGCAAGTCTCTATCACCCGAAACCGTCGCGGGATCTTTGACTTGAGACAATAAACAACACCCTCCTTGTTAAGAGACGCAAAGAAATTCCTTTCGCAGCGATAATTAAAGCGGGATAATTGGGGCTCACAACGAGGGGCTCTAGATTGGAACCCACAGGGAGCAAGTCATGCACGTCGAAAACACTCTTGGATGTGTTCTCTATGGGTGGAGTCTAGTGAAGCTATGTATGTGCCGAAGCTTGGGCGATATGGCTTAGCACAATGGATGCCCTCAGGCCCACCCGTGGGAGATGGGACTATGAGACAAGTACAGTTATACTGTATGGACGTGAAAGCCATCTGAATATTGTTTGCATACAAAATGTGTATTAGTCATTGAACGGTCTTTGAATATAGTCTCGAGAACGTGTAACTGTGACCTCGTCAGGCGAACAATTTGTCAAAGTTGAACGGAAGCGCCGAGACAATCGGCCTATTTGCATGCCTCGCTCGCGTGACTGACTTTTTGGTGAGTTGTACAACTCTCCTATTCATATATTTCTAACAGGCATTTTTCTGCAATACAAACAAAACCTATATACGATTTATTGTTGAATAAAACATACATCCTACCTCAAGACATAACCTAACCTACCTCAATATGCCCTAAAAAGTAATAATAATTTAATCAGATCCCTGTTGGTAGGAGCTCAAGAATGATTAAAGATAGAGCGCAAAGATATTTTGTTTATAAAGAAAAGAATACTATTTTTTTCTAAAAAATGATATTCGTCTAAATCAAAATCGTGTATCGCCAGAGGATACAGTGTTTCCTATGGGCTCCCCACGGGACACATATTTTTATGAGACAAAGAAAATCATTCAAGATCTAAAGCACGAATAACGAGAGAAAAGTAACTATTCAAGAGATGTTTAAATAAACACTCAGATTATTAATATGAAATATTTGTTTTCTGTATCGTTAGTCAAAGTAATTTTAAATGTTTAAAAATACATACATAAATGAATTAGATGGTTTAGAATTGGAGGTTTATTACTTTATTATTGGAGGTTTATGAGGTTATTTTTTACTGCGACGTCAAATGTATTAATTGATTTATTAATACAAAATGCTCATTTTTTTTAATTTGGTGACGACATCCTAAAAATTGCGAGAATAATAGTTAAAACTAAATTTTTCATATCCCATACAAATTATAGGATAAATTAAAACAATAACAAGTCGAAACCAAAGCCGAACCGAAGACGTCGCTAAACTTAAACTGTATACTATTTAGGAGCTCTCCATGATCACTGTAATATATTTTTATTCCGAGTGTATTTCACCATTAAATAATATAAAATATTTAATCAATATGAAAGTTTAGATTTTATAGCCGGCATGTCATACCAACAGTATTACCACTTCAAATATATATTACACTACTGTTTAAAAAAATAAACGGTTAGTAAAATATATATAACTCCTAAAATATCGGGAATCGGGAAGGTCTTGTAAGATATCACGCGTATATATGTTTTTGTCAAACACATTTAATTTTCCTTAGGTATTCTATTTTAATCAACAAGTCTTCGTGATTTTAATACGCGCGAAAGCGGCGGTGTAAATAAGATTCTTTATAGGCACTAGAAATACACGGGAAGTTGGATGGGGGCGACGGGTCCTAAATCTCAGAGAGGGGGTCAAAAAATGCTAAATAAAAAACCACGTGATTAATAGAAGTGCCCTTATATTGAATAAATTTATTTTTTCACGTGTAATACGAATCAGGCCAAAGAAGTACGGATATATCCAATTACGTCTGTCACGACTTGTCGACGGAAATATTGCCGCGATACAGGAACCAAAGCCAATTTGCTTTCGCCACGTCCAGGTGACATTTGTCCGGATCATTTAGCGCTCATTTCTCTTTGAGATATCCAACTTAACATACATATATTAGTAATAATTTCACGAGAATGTATAGGTTGGCCAAAGTAGGTACTATGTATTGAAATGTTCTCTTACATAAAAAGTGGGCTTGCAATCTGATGAAAAGGATCACATTCCCAATGAATATTAGTAGTAATCAATTCCATAACGAGAAATAGATTGTAATCTATTTGCAGATAGCGATTCCCAAATCGTTTTTATTTGAAGTTTATCAATTTGAACTGTGTTTTTGCCTTTTTTCCAGTCCTATTTTTTTTGGTTAGGTAAATGAGATGTAAAAGGAAAGGGCGGTAATGCAAAGATGTCATTTTTTTGGGCTATCTCATGGCAAATAGCTAAACTAACTTACATATACTTATATATAAGTTTTAGCTCTGAAACTGCATGTTATACAAAAGCAAATTTAGAACGGTATAGCTCTTCTGTAACTTTTCACCGCGCTACGTAAACTAATGTGGTTAACTCGTCTCCATTTAAATTGGATTTTGTTTGAAGTGATTGGAGAGGTAATCGTAAAACAATTGAACGATGAATGTAAATGTCAGTAAATGGAGCAGGTGGGTCTCCTATATGGTAAGAGAACGTCGCCGCCTATCCTCAGTCACTCTGCGAAACACAGTACAAGTACCGCTTCACGCTGAGTATACTGTAAGCCCGTGGCATTACTTCGGACGAGCCGGCCCAATTAGTGCATCGGCATATGTTTCAGCATAACTCTCCCACGGGTGCGACAGTATTAAGACAATCGCCCAGCCACTTTCAAGCCCTTCCAGAGACCGAATAAATTATAAAATTATGATATATTTGTTCGCACCGGGATTCGAATCCCTCTCGCTTCATGGTACACTTTTAAAACCATTAAGCTACGAGGCTCTAAAAAATGGGCAGCGCTGATCTCTTACTATAAAGGAAGCCTGTCCCGATATCTGAAAATGCAATTAGAAAATTAATAAAACAGTATATTTATTAGTAATACTGACTTATAATAGTCGAGACCGAATCTCCTCCAAATACTAAGAACGAGGTTACCGATTCGACGTGTATCTTTTTTAATTCTTCATCCGCCCTCTCGCCATTCTCACCGAATGGATATAAATGAAAAGCGGGTAAGTGCGGACAGTTTTAATCCGTTATTTACGCGTTGTTTTATTTACCCGAGAATATTTTGCTCGCGTCGTCAAAGGCACGCGGATTGTCCTCGAAGCGCAATCCGCTCGGAAAGGCTTAATTACGTGCTTTAACTATCATTCGGAAAGCGGATATTTTACTCAAATTTCGAGTGTTGGTGAACTCCTATGCGCGGTGGGTGCCTATCTGTTGTGCGGAGCTGCGGCTCGACATTATTTGATTTGTTGATTTTTCTGTTGCAAAATTGAATTGAGCGTGTGTGGTTTTGTTTTATGCTTAATCCGCGGTGGAAAATGGTTTTTATAAGTCTGACCCACTGTATCTGACTTTTCGGTGAGAAGTTATTTCATTGAAACGGTTTGAAATTATCCGTAATGCAGTTACATTTAACATTTGAGGAACTTCTCTGTTTCTGGCAGTGTGTTTCTTTCGTTTTGCAACATTTTTTTACAGATGGTCCGCTTTTTCATAATCTGAACGCGGTGTTGTATAGTTTTCTTCTATAAATGTACTTTCCAATGCTAGGATCTTTCATTCAAAGGCAGTTCAGAGTTAAACCGAACGTACATTTCCAACTTTATGTTAATTGGGTGTATATATTATAGAAATATTAACCATTTATGCAATTTCATGGCACATGGCTTGCTAATACAGTCACGATTGTGTCATTATGGATCGACCTCTCATGTCCCTTTCCACGTATCAGTGTCAAACAAGCTTTTCATCAAATACTAAAGCAATTTTTAATATTCGAAAATCGCTTTGAAAGTAACTAGTGTGCCAGCTGGCCTGAAAAATAGAGCGTACATCTCTGGTCAGGCCGGCAACGTACCCGCGGCTTACTAGGGTTAATGATGCCTATGGATGGCTCACCGCTCACTGGCCCACTGCAAATGCTTCTTATATTTATAATTTTTTGTAGATATGCATATCTCTTTGTTAATTCATTGATGCATACTATAAAAAATTATGTCATTAATTTTGTTGTATGATGCATAATGTTCAATAAAATTGTTCTTAATAGTTCAGAAATCCATTCGCCACCCAACTGGTATTGTGAGAGTTTTCATTCTGTTTCACACGATTTTAAATTACTTTTTATTCTAGCTGATAACGGAGCAGGTGGGTTTCCTATAGGTATAGTAAGGGAACACCACCGCCTATGAACAACCGCGCCACAGTCCGCGCATTGGTTGTGTTGCCGGCTTTATAAAACTACTAGTAAAAGCATGAATCTAGTTATGAATTTATCGATATATATGTAACATATTTAATTAGAACATGTCTTTTTTCGAGGCCGAAGGATGTAGTCATCGCGCTGATATACAATAGTAAGATTCAGCATATTACATTAGGCGTATGATGAAACTCAATCAGTCCACTTCGTGTCCGCCGCCCGCCCTTGTGGTGCTTCGGAAACCGTATCTGTTTGCAATCTTCGATTAAAAGTATCGAGACGTTTGATTCTACTATTTAGTCCCCAATGCAAAAACGAGGCGTGTCTGGAACTGGGATTTTTTAATTGAAGCTAATTGATAAGGAGAAGATCCGCTCATTTGTTATTTGATTAAATAACAAAGTGTAAATAATAATAAAATATAAGTAATAAATATTTTAACATAAACCAATTCATAGAAGACAAAGATGATGGAAACATCTGCACAAGCACCAACTGGTACCTTTTAAACTAGCAAACATAAATAAACCAACTGTTGTAAATTTGGCGACAAAAAATTAAACCCTTTGAGTTTTTTGCTGGTTCTCCTCGTTGAGGTATATCTTCCGATACTATTGTAAATTCACTTGAAAAATTACCCCTTATCGGGTTCATTTGAATAAATGCTTTTGAGTTTTAAAGAAATCATGGATTCGATTCTATTGGAATAAAGATATATTTGATCGGCACATTTATTATTTGTTATGCGAATTGTTTAGATAAAGTCTCGCCTGACATCGTTTCAAAGTAGTTTTAGTAATACAGACGTGACTTACTTAACTTATAAGTTCTATATTCTCTGGAAGAGGCAAAAGTCGTCCGTCCATTGGGCTTCATACCAACCCCATGTAACCGAAAATATAGTCCATATAGAACTGCAAAGTTAACAATTCCGTTATAGCGAAAGGATATATTATTGTTAACATACGCCTCTCTCATCTCACGTATGGAGGTCACAAAGGTATCGAATTGAAGTTTCAATCGTGGCGTAGTCGTAAAAGCCGCGCGCGGGGGAATATGCTTTGCGAGTTTTATTCGGGGCTCGTGCCGGCGGGAGTGTCACATAACGGGCTCACGTGGCTTCGCTCTCGCTTTCTACGCTCTCGTTTATATATATATATATCTTTCTATATATACGTATATATATGATTCCCATGATGCGGTGTTTGTTGCTAAACTTCTCCAAAACTTCTCGGACCGATTTTTATGAAAAAATTTGTCCATATCTTGCAGGTCTTTTTTTTATTCCCCTAAATTCATTCTAACTCATTTTTTGTTTTAACTGTTTTGTGTTTAAGCAATGAAAAATACATATAACCCTAAATTTTCACCTTTCTACCAATAACTTCTATTATATAATAGCGATAGTAGTATTATATACATATATTAAATTTAACGTTTCCCAGGGTCATCTAACACCTACATATAGAATTTTTTTAAAAATAATAGCCTTTAGCTCGTTTCGCTGAAACTAGATCATGGTTGAACCAATTTATGATCTTAAACTATTTGTACGAATTGGGGAAAGAGTGAAACATTAGTTGTATATAAAGTAATAACATAAAATTAATCCTCCAATACAAACTATCCCTTCCTTAAAATGTTTGTAATGTTACTGTTGCCATTTCAGAAATAAAAAAACAGTGTAGTGACCGTAAAAACAGATTGCGGATGTCTAATATTGATATGTCCGTTTAGAAATGTAAATATATGTTTTATTTGTTTCATATAACATTTATTTTATACTTTGTTGAAATACAAAACAGACAAATAGAATATAATGTGTGAAATTTTTTATATTTTACTCAAATATATTATGTAGGCGATACAAAGTACACAGACTGCACATAAAACGAATAAATAATAGAGACTATCAGATCAAATAATAGTAGTTCAACACAGGTAAATTACAAAACGCTTAAAAATGCTAACAAATAGTAAATAGTGTATAATAGTGTATCGAAAAGTTGCTTAAGTTCCCTCATTGCAACAATTTTCTTAAAATCAATTTATTTTATAGAAGTTTTACTCGAACAATCGTTCACTGGCTTTTGTCCGGCCGCAGCGTTTCTTTTGACCGATTCTAGTTCGCACTGTCTAGTTTTTCTATAGTTGTAGTGGTTTAAAGAACTTTAATAGTTCAAAATGAGTTATTTTATTCCTGAATGCCGTGTCTTTGTGTGTAGTTCTCTCACCTCTACGTTTTTATTTTTGTTAAAAAAAGGTTAATTGTCATTAATCAATGTCAAAAGCAAAGAAAGTAGAAGACATAAATAGTTTCCATTCTAAGTTCTAACCTGTTTAATTAACATTCTGCGCGATCCCCGTTTCTGCCATTAGCGACCTCTATCGGCCGGCTCCGACAGCATTAATCAAATACCAACACCCAGTCGGGTCGCGGACAAGAGCGTCGCGTCATTCCTTCAATAACCGAGTCTCGAATAACCGTAATCTTTAAACAGGATTCGCTTAAAGGTATCACTCAACAATTTTGTTGCATAAAATACATATTTATTTATTACTGATATTTTTAAACATTTCACGGATGTACCCCTTTGCGGACTTTCAAATAAATGTGTTAAATCAATTGAAACTCAGTCTTTGAAATGGTTTTAAAGATACATACATACATACATACTCGCCCGCGGTACCGGTTTATTACAGCTGATAGAGTTAGGTAAGATGAAAAATTACTTACATCGAAAGCTAATAAGCCCCGACCCTCGGTTGTCCCAACAATGCAGGTGTCGTGAAATGATTTGAAGTTACTACCGCAATGTGAAACCAATTTAATTGTTAGTTAAATTTGGTATACAGGACTGTATGAAAACATTTTGTTAATTGCTTCTTTTGCTTAAACACCCCCAGCTGTGCCTTTTGCTGTGCTATGCTGTGTCGTCAACACAACCAAAGCTCGGACTTGGGTGGCGGTGTTCTACTACCATATACCCACCTGCTCCGTTGTCCGCTATACCTTAAAAAAATATGTATTCAGACCGAAGATCGAATCTTTTTTCTATGTATTCTATTTTTTTGATGATATTTTAAACTTTTTTCCAATCGTTTTATGTAAGAGGCATATATTGTGAAACTGTATTACGTCTTAGAAACCTAGATCTAGATGAAAAGGCATAAGGTTGCGCTGTATCCGTCGAGGTAGTAGCGGGGGCGTCATATCGGCGGGAAGGCCTCGCCGGCCGCCCGCATCGCGCGCCGTGTCCTATACAAATTCATTCAATACAGATTAATGACTCTGTGAAATAAAAGTCTCTTACCGGTGGATAAACAAAAATGTTATAGCTGATAGGTGTATTGGTGTTATATCGTTATATGAAGTGACACTAGTGTTAATACTCATTGTTGATTTGGTGAATTAATTGTGTATTAGTGGGGTTATGTGGGGTTAGCAACAGGCGTGGCTCTGAGAGTTTGAAACACGTCCTCGGCTTTATGAGGCTAACTATTTAGGTTCAGCTAGTTTTATGTCCTTTATATCTCCTGTGTAGCTTCTCTATATTCGCGACGTTAAACGTTAAATGAGTTTTGTGGTATGCATTAACGTACATTTTATTGCGTTCGTTTTTCTGTCAGAATCTCTCTGCTTTAATAACCTTAGAAGCTCTCTACAGCGAGGTCATGCGCTTTTATGCTATAAACATAAATGGTCATTGCACATTTATTTTATTTAGCGAAACAGTAGATAAACAAAGGTTGTTTAGTTAATAATGAATGAAGAATTAATAAACTATATATTTTAAAATGTTTTAAAAATTGGAACTACCTCGATGGAGGACTCTTTCGTTTGTCAACTCATTTACCAACACCAGTCCATGGACTATGACATAGGGATGGTAGAAAGTAAAAAAAATAATACACATCGAATTCATAGCCTCGTATATAAACAGAAAACTTGGACATTTTTATACGAATTGGGTAGTGCGTAGACAAAACTGCGTAGTACCGGTTACAAGCTTCGAAATGGCTACGTTAGGCTACGACACTAATCACTGCTACGCTGACTGACCACTTAGCTTGATTTGAGCCCCTACATGTCAAAATAAATAATTTATATTATTACTAAGTAATTTTAACTGAAAAATAATACTTATATTGATTTGTCCAAATCCAGTTTGAAATAATGAGTTGCGAACGCCGAACCAACCTAGATCCAATTTCGGTTTGTCTTTCATTGAATATTCAGAATTTGATTAGTTTCGAGAAAATGAATTGCCTGTGTAACTACAGATC
The DNA here is from genome assembly GCA_018230265.1 of Delias oraia. Taxonomy (NCBI): domain Eukaryota; kingdom Metazoa; phylum Arthropoda; class Insecta; order Lepidoptera; family Pieridae; genus Delias; species Delias oraia. The sequence continues at coordinate 35,435 of DWCF01000823.1, forward strand.
CTATTGGAGATATCAATTGAACTTAAATGTTTTCTAAAAATAACAAATACCTCTCTAGTCTATTGTCTGTCTGGAAAAAAAGTCTACCCAATACAGTAATATTTTCTCTATTCGAATCAGTAATTACCAATCTCTATTATTAAACGTAATTTAACTCCTCATTTTAAGTATATATATTATAGATATTTTGTAATATGTTACACAAATGATAGAACTTAATTGACCTAATATATAATAAATAGGCTATACAGGTGTTTTTTACCTACTGTGTGTTTTAAAATTAAATTTTAATAATACAATATTGTAGCGGAAAAATGTTAGTTGCCGTACTGCAATAAGAAGCCGTTGACCGACTCTTATATATTTTTTTTAATGTATATTTGATAAGTCTGAGAATCGCTTGTTGTCTGTTATCGTACAACTAAACAATTATCGTTTTAGTTAACCATTTAGATGATTGTTTAGTTCCATTTTTGACAATTTTTAAAGTAATTGTAAAATAATAAGATTCAAAATTTTCACCCTTTTGTCGCCAAACAAGGATTTTCGGGTTTCAGCAAGTTATATAATATTTTAAAAGCAAAGGTATATTTTGAATCCAGTTGCGTAGGTAGTATGGCTCCGTTCCAATGTGATGTGCTATCGGCGTGAGGCAATGGCATAACCTGCAAACATAAATATCCAATGTTTTTCCTGCCTTCGCGATGCGCCGTGAAACTGGATAATCATGGCGCTAAAAGGAGAGAGGGATCGAAACGAGTTTTGCAATTTGTGCGCGTTGCATTGTAGGCTGTAGCTGAGTTAAAAAAAAGGGTTTTCTGTCATAGCTACTAATCAAAGCATATATTAGCACTTATTGTACTGACTATTCACGAAAGCGGTCAAATTTTGAAAAAAAGAGGCAATAAACTGAGTTGTATGTTTTCTGAATTTATTGTCATTTTTTGAACAAAAGCGGACCATTCTCATGCGCAGTCATCGTTCAAGAATTAAAGGCTTCACTAATTATTTACGCTTAATCTAGGATTTTTATTTATTTAGTGACATGTAATACGCCGGGGATTGGTGCAGTCTATTGCGCCATATTTGTGGATATCGAAATACTTCTTATTCATTTATATTATTCTCTACATAAAGTATATTTTCTTAGATATATAATCTTGCTACTCTCTGTCTCTGAGTCGGTCCCACATGTCTGAGGATCGTGGTCAGCACTAGGGTTGCATTTTGGAGCGAATGATCTACCGGCGTTTGTTTCTATCCAGCGCATCTCTTACGACCGTGTAGAATTTCGAGGGCGCCGATTCTGTAACTTGATCAGACAATCTTGTTGGTGAACGCGTCTTTTACCTTTCGTATTCCCAACTATAATCAGTTTTTCTAAGTAGTGTTGCCCAAATGCAAGACATTGCTTAGTCTTGGTCTTGCGCCAATACACCTGGAATTGGTCTTAATCTTGCTATTGCGCTCCGAGTCTTAGTCTTGATCTTGCAGCAAGAGTCTTGCATGTCTTGAAATTACCTATTAGACTATTGATATTTATTAAAGTTTACTTCGGATCTTAGAAAAACCTATCAGAATAGGAATATTTTGAGCTTTAATTAGTATAGCCATAGACATCAACCAGATTTATAAAATATGTCTAAAGATTTAATGAGAAATTCCAAAAATCACCGCCAAAAAAAATAACTGCAAGAGTCTTAGTCCTGTTCTTGCTCAAGTCTTACACGGTCAGTCTTGGTCGTGCATTTAGGCAACACTGTTTCTAAGCTCTCGTGTTCGCGACGTACTGTGTGGCCAAATCATAACAGAATAAGCTGCTGACATAGTGTGGATAAGCGAGTTTTTATTTGCAGCTGTGTCAGGAGTGATGCATTGGTGCACTTTGGAACCTTCCTACACTAATTGATTATTAAGAAAATATCGTTATAATTAGCGTTGTTCATATTGCTAACGGCTGAAGAGCAATGGAGGACGAAACTCCAGCCCTGCCGAAGGAGGCGAAGACCCACAGGGGATGAATAAGTTTTAATGAAAAGTTGAAAACGATTGTTGGCGATATGGATCGTGTTGAGAATAACAAGCAAACGCGAAGGTGAAATATATAGAGAGCTTATATGGCTCCAGCGGTAAAGGACAAATTGGACTGTATGTAATGCGCGAACGGTGCCTGAATTATTATTCGACGCTATTAGCCTTCAGTGAGCCAAGAAATTGAATATGCCCCAAACATTTACCTTAATGTAATACACATCGAGATCCCTAATAAAATTCCTCCTGCGTCAGTTCATATTTTCCACTTGTTGCCGAAATCGATCTGCGATTAAGTCTCAACTCGTGTCTCTATACTAATGTTTTTATTCGGTTTACTGTTTAGAAATATATTAGGAAAAAGATACATCGGTCTTAATAGTTGTTGATCGATATTCTCGCATCCCGGACGTCAGCCTATGCGAGATTGGCGATGCTCTGGAGCAGCTTAGAAACAATAGAGCTCCGGGTGAAGACGGAATCACAACGGAAATTCTGCGAGCGGGTGGTAAACCGATACTT
>DWCF01000824.1:0-37975 GCA_018230265.1 Delias oraia
GTCCTGATTGCGGCGCGTTTGTGTATGGGCGAAGGTGTTATTATTATTTTACAATCATGTTCTAACTAATAAATTGTAGAAGTTTATATTCTTAATTTTGAATTACAAGCAAGACAAAAGGGAACTAAGATACTTCAAGAAGGTATAATAGTAGTAATCATGGTACTGTTAGAATGTTTACCAGGCATTGCTATTTCATGTAACAAAAATACATTCACATGTTCAACAAGTTCACATGCCAATGCTTTAGTAACGCTAAAACTGCGTTCACCATGAGAAACAGCTATCGTGCAATTACGCTGTACACATGTTTTGTGTACAGTTAAAAGATCAAGAAACTTAGGTTTTCTGTCTTATTCAATTAAAAGTCATGCTTATCATAATTGTTTTTCACGCATAAACTGGTTGTATCAAACCGGTTAGATGTAGTTAAAAACATAACATTTGAAAGGCTTTGCAGCGTTTTAAATATAAAAATTTTCTCAGGTGGTGTTACCTTTGATGGAGAAATATTTCTCAACCCATCGTAACTATTTCATAGCAGTGGCAACGGCGACTAACAATATTGGTGCAGCGAGTTTGAAGGAAAAGGAAATGGTAGCCGCGTTGTTCTGTAAGCTGGCTAGCCTCTTGCGATCTAGGTGAGCCTAGGACATTTAATTTACCTGGTTTAATTTAGTAATTAAAAGTATAGAAATTTTCTTTTATTTTTCTGATTTATCATATATTCCTGTTGATAAGAAATAATAAAATTAGTTTCTAGCAATATTTTTGTATCGGATTGAATAGTAAAGATGATTATACCTTAACTTTGTCTTAGGTTAGCGGCTTTTGGTCCCGATGTACGTATCACGGTGCGTTGCCTTCAAGTATTGGTGAAATGTATCGACGCCAAGTCCCTAGTTAAAAATTGTCCAGAGTTCATAAGGACCTCTATGTTGACGTTTTTCAATAATCTGGCAGATGATTTGGGGCACACCATTCTCAATTTACAAGAGGTAAGTTTGTTATACTATTCACTTTGATGGATTTGCAAAAAGAATTCAGAACATACATAAATGTATAATTGCTTGCATTCCTGGCATATTTGCTATGACGGTCTATTTTACGCAATATGACGTCTGAGCGCCTATTTTGCATGATTCTTCGCGTGATTACATATAATTAAAAGTTCTCGATATTATATTTAAAGGATAAAAGAATATTTTCACTTATGATGGGCCTGATGGAGAAGCTCAAAGTCACTCAGCGAGCTATGGACAGGGCAATGCTCGGAGTCTCTGCGAGATGAAATCAGAAATGAGGTAATCCGCAGACGAACCAAATTAACCGACATTGCCCGCCGTATTAGTAAGTTGAAGTGGCAATGGGCTTACCACAATGCTCGACGAACCGACAACCGATGGTGAAAAAAGTCCAGCAGTGGACTGTAATAGACTAATGATGATGATGATGAGATATATTTTAAAATTCCCTTTTTATTCAGGTAAAATATGCCCATCTTCGAGGAACTCATCTTAAGACTTCAACATCCTTGGGCTACATCAATGGAGTGATGCTTCCAATACTAACTGCTATGTTTGACCACCTTGCCAACTGTGAATATGGAGCCGATTTATTGCGTACGTAATGTTTATTTCTATTACCAGCAGTTAATACAGACCCTGTGCTCTGTTCACTGCACTAGTTAACAATAAAATAGCTTTTATTGCTGTTAATTTTGTTTTAAATTGTACTTAATTTGGTATTTAAATGTTTTTCTGTGTTTCGTGACTTTTTTATGGCATAGCGGTATAACACACAACGGAGCAGGTTCTCCTATATGGTAAAAGACCGCAGCCGCCCCCGAACACCGTAGAAGTATCGCTTTAAGTACAACTACAATTTCACCCTAAGTATTCTGTGACCCCCTGGTATCACTTCGGACGAGCCAGCCTAATTAGTACATTAGCATATGCTTCAGCATAGCTATGCGACGGGTGACTTAGATCTGGTTGAACTGTTTTTATGTCTAATATTTACAATACCAGCTGAGGTTTATAAGGATTTACAAGGAGTTTATAAAGATTTCATGTGGCTATTTGCTTAACCGAAATTTTTTGTCTTTATGTATTTTTAGAGATACTTCGTCGTTTTACTCCACGATGACCAATTGACTTAGGAGGGTTTCTGTCCTTATAAATAATACATTTTACATAATTTTACTAAAATATTGATTGAAAGCACAAAAAAATATTAATTTTTATCTCAGTCGCTTTCACTTTCGGAGTCATCACCTTCGTCATCTTCACTGTCACTCTCAGCCTTGTACAAATTATATGCCCTGCTACATTCAGCCTTGCATCCCTTCTTAAAACCTTTCTTCAAAGAGTTTTCACACGTGTGAGTTGAGCAAGCCGTCTCATATGCAAATTTACACGCCTTCCGACATTTCTTGGCTGATAGCTTTTTGCACGCCTTCTCAAATTTATCTCTTAGTATGTTTATAGTTTTAAAATCCTTTGTACTTTTTGGTGGACCTCTGTCATTCTAAAAATAAGATAAATTAACATTTACCTAAATTTATAATTTAATATTGATAATGTATTAATTATGAACTTACAGTGATTTCGGATCTCAAGTGTGGCAGACATAATTCAACGTATTTGGAAAGATCTGTACCTAATAACAAGTAGTTATAATATAATAAGAAATGTTTGGAAATGCTTATTTTTTAAACATTATTTCATTTTTTTTATACATACCACCATTTTTATTGATTGTTCTTTCAAAATCTATCTCTTGAGCGTCGTCTTTTGAATTTTTATCATTCACAAATTCACGAATGCATCCCTTTTTAGCATTTTCAGTGAAACTTCCTTTAAGTGAGCTTTTACATTTGAATCGTAGACGACATACAGTTTTTTTAACAGCTTTTAAAGCCTTAAAAAAATACATTCAAAATATAAAAAATACATTCACTAATTGAATCTATTGATAATACTATTTATTTAGGCTGTGTTCCGATATGCAGCTGTCAGCCATATTTTTAACGCAGCATTCAAATGAGTGTATTAAAGTTTTCAAGTTTATAAAAAAATTATATTGTTATATTGTTGGAGTACTGTTTTATTATTTTAATTTATATTAAATATTAATTAAATTTATGAAATAATAGAACAAACTTCTCTTAAAAAAGAATATGTATATAAATATGTCACTGTACAGAGATTATGAAGGGTAAAATTTAAGAGGTTTTTTAAAATAATTATTGATGATGTACTATTTACTATAAACGAAAAAAATACTTATTTATTTTTTAACTATGGTTCTGATTAATCACGCGATCAAAGTATTGCGAGTATCTTACCTCGAAAATGCCAGCGCTCACAGTAGAATACGGCGGCACAGTAGAATAATAATTTATAACGTCATATATTTGTCTAGGATACTGCGCAATACATTTCGGAACGAATTTTTCTACTATGATAGCACTGTGCAGTGCGTGCAGTGCATAATCGGAACACACCTTTAATACTTACTTTATAGCACTTCCTAACAGCAACTTGTAAACAAGCATCGCCATAAGCTTCTCGTAGTAAAATACTTTTAATTTCCTCTTTTTGTATTATTTCATCTTCCGGATTGGAATCTGACATCCAATCACTAAGACCTTTCCCCTTGTCGAAAGTATATTTGCTTTTAGGCGAAGGCTTTTCGCCATTGGGAATTTTGAAGTTGGCACGATTATTGTAAATTTTTAGCTCGATAGGCTTGTGTACCACCTCATGCCATATCTTTTCAGGAGAAAACACTTCAGCGTACACAATGCGTTTTATTTTATCGCCTGTATGTTTCATATTAGAGCGTTTAAAATTTGGACGTGCGTTTTTATACTGTATGCTAAATCTTGTTTTGTTTCTAGTATTTAAATTTACATTCGTTTCACCCGTTTTCTTTATATTAAATCGTGTTTTGCGATCTGTTGAGCTAAATGCCGATGGTTGTGAGGTTTGTATTTCTAGTACTGGTTGAAGTGTTTCAGGTGAAACAGCTTCGTATGAATCGTTTTCATTTCCATCATAATAATCGCTGGGAGAAACGCTGTTATTTAATTTAGGACCAACATTTATTTCAATACTTGCAACAGCAGCAACTTGAGAGTCATCGTCTTGGTTACCCGAGTGATTCCCTTCTGCGCTTTCTCTCGACTCTCCAACATAAATCATCTGTGTCATCCTAAAACCCTTAGTTGTATGCTTCGTTTCTCCTGATGAAAATGCTTTAAAATTTCCTTGCTCATCATTGTCGCTGTCGTCACTAAAATCTTCTTCGTTTGATTTGTATATTTTTTGCAATTGTTCATAATTTCTTATTAAATCTTGTAATATCTGGTTGGCGGAGGTAATGTTCTTTAATACATCGACAAAAGCATTTTCTCTCGATTCCTCGCTTGTTCTTATTATTATGGTTTCTTTGCTGTATATCTAAAGGCATAACAAGTTAAACTTAAATTATCTTAACGTTAAAAACAACCTACTTCTTTTGAGAGCCTCGTAGCTATTTTGGCGATGGTATAGAAGGTCTCCTATATGGTAAGAGAACCTGTTCCGTTGTCCGCTATACCATCTACTTAAAGACGGTGTAAACAACATACTTATCACAGTACATACCCAGACTGGTTTAAACAACATAAACAAGAATAATCTATAAATGAAAAACCACATTTGAATTTGCCGTCATAATGTGAACCAACCAGAAAAATAATGTGAATTGCTTTTTTATCGTTTTATTTTATGACATTTGATTGATTTAAGTTTTATATGTTTTTAAATCTATTATGACTTTTGCTGTTCATTTGCGTTAAAATTCATAGTTCAACAGAAAATACCTTAAATCGTTATAATTTGAACAAATGTTTTATCTTAAATATTAAGTTATAAGCCAACTCCGTATATATCAGAAAGAGTTATTCTCTTAGTTATCCTCTATTTATTTCAAACTTCAACACAATTAAATAAGACGTCTAAATAACTATGTAAATTAAGAGAAATTAACAGCTTAACACAACAATGAACTCTTTATATGCCGATGTAACCTAACATGATCCGTATAATAAATTTTATTCTAACACTTTTGCCAAATATGTAAAATCTTACATATATGACTGTTCTGTGTAGTCCTAGAACACTAATCATTTTTATTGGACCACATACATAGCAGAAAAATTACATTTTAAAAGAGAATGTTTTTATGTTTTAGTTGACGAGATTCAAGTGGCGTCATACAAAATGCTGGGCTCCCTTTATACGCTGGGAACGGATGTGACGTTAACTCACGACAGGAAATACCTGAAGACGGAAATTGAGAGGCACAAACCAGCATTAGTAAGTCATTAGGAACGCGTATTTTTTATACTTTAAAACGCTGGATTCAGATCGCCTTCAACAAATATGCATGGAGGTTCGAAGGGGAGACCCATGTCCAGTAGTGGACGTCATACGGCTGAAATGATGAAAGTTTTCATTCATAATTTAATCATTTTATATTATTCATTATTATTACTCATCTTTTTAAATAAACTTAATATATTTTGACGGTAAATCAGTTCTAAAGATTGTTATTTTACGTTATAATATATTTTTATTTAAATATATCAGAGAAAATACTTCAAGGAATTTTTGATTACCATGGTTTAGTTTTTAAGAATTGTGATTTGACTTAGTGCTATATTTCAATTTTATTTGAAATTCCAGGGTTCGTGCCTCGGAGCATTTAGTTCGACGTTCCCAGTGGCCTTTCTGGAACCCCATCTCAACAAGCACAACCAGTTCTCTTTACTCAACCGTATTGCAGATCATTCCTTGGAAGCTCAAGGTTAATATTTAGACGATCATAATTTAATGAATTTACGACGGCAATAATATTTAATATGTTTGTTCCAAAAACTTATGTAAACTCATCAAAATCACAAAATGCTGACCTTACATTGATTCATTGTAAAGTAACTCCAACAGTAACAAGTAGTTTGGATAGAATTATTACTTTATTTGTTACAACAGCATAAAATATCATGTTTGTATATCAATAAAATCTCACTTGTGGTGGGGCATACAGCCGAGCGGTTCCCCTTTTTAATCTTACCTATATTTTTTAAATTACGATTCTTTTAAGTCCATTGAAAGGTTGCCTGGAAGTTATTGCTTCAAGCGATAGGGAGGAGGGGGGGATTTTACATCTGTGGGAGAGCCATGCTGAAGCATATGCTGACGCACTAATTGAGTCGGCTCGACCAAATTGATACCACGGGCTCACAGAATACTCAGCGTGAAACGGTACTCTATTCTGGTAGTCTGGTATAACGGTAGTCTATTTTGTATATAATTTTTGTGTATACTAAATTTTTATTATTGTTTTATTTATGTTTTATAGTTATTTTAAATATTGTATATTTTATTAGACATCATGGCGAAAATGGAGCAATCTATGTCAACGCTAGAAACAATATTGAACGAAGTTGACCACTTTGTCGAGTCAGACAAGACGTACAACGAAGCTCCGCACATCATTGACGTGGTACTGCCACTATTGTGTTCGTACTTACCTTTCTGGTGGGCACAGGGACCCGATAATGTTACACCGACTGGCGGGTAAGCTGTTAAAAAAATTCTTTAAAAGTGAGTTACAATAAGCACTTTCAATGATAATACGATTTTTCATCGTTGTACGTGATTGTGAGTGTTCGTATCATAAACTATAGTGGAATGGATTAAACATCTAAGTCGATACACCTATTGTGATGACTAGTTGTGAGCTTACCCTGAGCGACAATAATGACCTATAACACGATTAGGATTTGTGAATTGCGATTTTTAATTTATAAATTATCTGGTTAATGTGAATAATTGTAAAATTTTATTTGTATAGTTTATCTCGTATGTAATAAGTACTGCAATAGGGTCTACTGTCGAACGACAGTTGGTGTGCGGGAAAATCTTTTTTAAGGATTATAATACACGAGGAATTTATTGTAGGTATATTTAAATATTTATTTTTATTAAATAAAAAAGTAACGTCTTCGCCGTCACCGTAAAAATCGTGATCGCCAAAGCCGCAGATTTTTTCAGCGTTTTAACGACTTACAATGTACTTCTTTATACTAAATACTGTACAAATATGCTAAATATTAGTTATATATATTTGAAAATATCAAAAAAAAATCATTGACTTCTTTGTTTATGTGCTGGCAAGTTATATTGTGGCATGGAGTGATTAATTTAAATAGAATAATACCTTATCATATTGATCTATCGATGCGGGTAGAAAATAATAAATAAAGATTATTTCTGCGATTATTTTTATAGGAATCACGTTACCATGGTTACTGCGGAACACATGAACCAACTCCTTAAGAACGTGCTGAAACTGATTAAGAAGAATATTGGCAACGAAAGTGCACCCTGGATGACCCGTATCGCGACGTACACACAACAAATTATTATCAATTCCTCCGAGGAGCTGCTCAGAGAGTCGTTCCTGCCTTTGGCAGAACGTGTCAGAAAGAGAACGGACAATATGTTCCACAAGGAAGAGAGTTTGAGAGGATTCATTAAAGTAAGAGGCTAACTCTCGTAATTTACTAACGGAAGTTTATCTATATACTAACATTATATACATGCTAAATTTATGGCACTATTTTATAGCGTTGTATGTTCCGATAATACTTACTGAGTTATTCCATAGATGATGATTGATTGAATTAATTTGTAGTCATCTCATGACGATATGAAAGATCGTTTTGGTTAAAATGTAATATTTCTGTTAATAACTAAAGAGAAGAAATAAATAATAATAATAATTTCCCACAATTACAGCCTCGATTCCGAATGCTCTTGTAAGCGAATGTGGTACAGTGGATGCGGAGTTCGCTTCCTGTTCTAAATACATTATATATTTTTATTTAAAAATATATTTCTTCCGGAAATCGTTGTCTAAAGATTAATATAAATGAAATTGTGATTTTTCAGTCGTCAACAGATGATACTTCCCAAGTTGAGTCACAGATCCAAGAAGATTGGCAGCTTTTAGTAAGAGATATCTATTCATTCTACCCTCTTCTCATCAAATACGTCGACCTGCAGAGGAATCATTGGCTGCGAAATAATGTACCTGGTGCTTAAACTTTTTTTCAAGTTTACCTTTCTGTAATTGTTATCCTATCTATCTGAAATACAAATATTGTTTAGGATTATATGTATACTAAAAGCTCACCCCGGCCTCGCACGGATTTTTAAATATCGGAAATTATATTGTTTACAAACTCACAAACACCCTTGCTAGGTCATTTTCGGTAATTTTTACCGTAGGTTATTATTGGCGGTTAGTGAGGATCCCTATATTTTAAATATTATATAGCCTTACTCGATAATGGGACTATCCAGCATTGCTACAATGTTTCAATCCATCCAGCAGTTCCTGAGATTAGCCTGTTCAAACAAACAAACACTTAAGCTTTATAATATATATTAGTATAGATCGAACTCGTATTAGTAATTTTTTTCTAAAACCAATATGCGTTTTTGGCATCTAACATTGCGTCCATATAAGTCCATATAATTGCTTATATTTTATACAACTGAATAAGTAGAATTTTAATTAACAGAGGCCGAAGAACTCTACAACCACGTAGCGGAAATATTCAACATCTGGTCAAAGAGTCAGTACTTCCTCAAAGAGGAACAAAACTTCATATCTGCCAACGAAATCGACAATATGGTAAGACAAGTTCGTTAAAATTTTTATATTCATTAAATTATGTTCTCTATTTTCTTTTCTTTGAAGGCGAAAATAGTTTGAGCGTAGCCTTTTAATTGTAAGCACTTTTTGGTACATAGGTGTTAATAATGCCTACCGCGACTAGAAGAGTGACCACTGTTGTGGATGGAACTCCGCAAGGTGGTGGAAAGGTATTATTCCTCTTTTTGTGTTCCGTTTGTTTTGTTTTTCTCTTACTCTTCACGTTTCATAAACGTTTTCTCTTACTGCAATATGTGGTAATGTGCTTAGAATTTATATTCTATTTCAGTAGTTGTTAAAAAATATCTTTTTAGCAATTAAACTGCAAAGTATGATTGTTATAATGAATATTTATTAACATTACATTTTTGCTTTTTAAAATTTCAACCATTTTCACTTAACATATAACTTTTAAGTATATATACATGTGTTTGAATTTTATACATATATATGTTTATGAGACATTTTGTGAAGCTTCTACGAAATGGTCTTAATTTTACTAATTATATTTTTAATTATATAATTTAGTATTGACGTTTTAATTCAAATGCATAACTTATTATGATGACATTGCTGAATTGAGAGCTTCAACTAGATTTTATATCTTTAAATCTCGACAATTGTTAGTTTTCTATATCCTTTATCTATTTTTGAATGTTTACGATTTTCATTGTAGATTAGTAAACTCCCTGTTAAAATACAAGTACTTGGCGTCGGCATAATTTATTTGTAGACATAAACCTGGCATGAGATTGATAGTAAAACTGAAATTGATGATTTATTATTTATAAACAAAATAACCTTTCACCATTCTTTGTAGTTTTGGTATAAAGATTTTATTATGATCACTTTGATTACTATCGCAATAGAAAAAGAAGAAGCATCGCGACAAGAAGAGAGACAAAGACAAGGAGGTACAGGCTTCACTGATGGTAGCTTGTCTGAAGAGGCTCTTGCCTGTTGGTCTGAATCTCTTCGCGGGTAGGGAACAGGAGCTGGTACAGCATTGTAAAGACAGGTTTTTGAAGGTAAAAAATTGAAGTTTTTCATATGAGTATAATAAAACTACTTCTTTGGGCTTTCTTATATTCATATGCTGAACATATGCTGACGCACAAACTGAGGCGTAAAAAGCTCGCAACACAACCAATCCGCGCACTGTTGCGCGATTGTCCATGGGCGGCGGTGTTCTCTTACCATATAGGAGACCCACCTGCATCTTTGTCCCCTATGCGATAAACAAAATTGAAAAATCTGGAAGCTCGCGTTGGATAAATAGTTCATCGCCCATGGACACCCCTAGCCCCAACTGAGCTGTGGATAGTATTATATTTTCGGCTTTAAAAAATAGGTACGTTAATAGATATTGACTAAGAAGCAATTTAGCAAACATAGCTATTCCATTTTTATGCGAATAATGTCTCTAGTGATAATAGATAATAATGTATTTTAATTAACAGAAAATGTCCGAGCAAGACGTCGCTGAATTTGCGAAGACGCAGCTTACTTTGCCAGATAAAATTGACCCGGCTGACGAAATGTCCTGGCAACATTATCTATACAGCAAACTAGGTTCTAAGAGTAAAACTACCATTACCGTAGAGACTTCGGAGAACAAAGCAAAGATTATTGATGATACCGTTGAACGAATCGTCGCTATGAGCAAAGTATTGTTTGGATTGCATATGGTGAGTGAAACTTCTTTTCCGCGCGTTCCTACAGACGCATTTTGTTTAAAATAATCATATTAAAAAATCATTTATATAAAATAATTTATATAAATGGAAAATGGTGGGAAAATTATTTAAATAAAAACATTATTTTTCTTTTTTTTATTTATTAAAGTAATATTTTTATATTTATGAAAGTTAATTAAAATTAGATAACATAATAGAAGACTATCTACTTTTATATTCAAGTATGCACATGAAAATTTTAATTTACGTGTAAAATGCTTTTGAATGAGAATATACCTACTGTAAAATAGTAACTATAGTAGTAGTATACTTCTAAAGAAAATTATTTTTTCTATCATTGGCAGTTTCAATGATTAATTTTGAAATACGTAACTGGTTTAGATCGACCATCCCCAACAAATGAGTAAGAACGTGTACCGCTCCGTTGTGTCCATACAACGGAAGCGTGCGGTCATCGCCTGCTTCCGACAAACCTCGCTCCATTCCTTACCAAGGTTCTCACTTTTTGGAAGTGTGTTCTAAAGTTCTGTTAGAAGTGTGTTTTTTCTCTATTGTCGTGTGTATTTCCATTGTTGTATCGTGGCTTACATTTATTTATAATGTTTCTCGTGGGAGAGCCATGCTGAAGCATATGCTAACGCATTAATTGGCCGGCTTGTCCGATGTCATAGCTCCAGCTCACAGAATACTCAGCGTGAAATGTTAGTTGTACTTGAAACTTCGCTGAGTGAGCATATTGTAGGCCCTTAAAAAAGCCGGTAACACATCCAATACGCGGAATGTGGCATGGTTGTCCATGGACGGTGGAATTCTATTACCATGAAGGACAAACGTGCAGGTGCGTCACCTGCACCGTTGTCCGCTATGTCACAAAAAAGGCATATAAATATTACATGAGAAGAAATGAGTGATTAGATATTACAATATTTCTGCCATTCAATGTACGCATGATAATAGAATTTATAATCACTTTATATATTTATTATAAATAATTTGTGTGTTGTTTGCCCATTAATACAATTTTCTTTATTGATTTTTTTAACAAGTTTCTAAATATCTAAAGCTAACTCGCATGAGTGTCTTGCACGCTGCGTGGACAGGCAACAAAGCCCAAACAAAGCACAGACATTTGGAAGAGAGTGCTCTGCGCCGCTAGAAAGAGAGCCGCTATGGCTTGTTTAAGATCTACACATCTTTATAAAATTAGCAGGTATCTGTAATGAGAAAAATTGCCTAAGCGTACTCAATAATAATTATATTCCAATAGTCGACTTTAAAGGCAGTACAACGTTTTTTCAATTGACCTCCAAGAAAATTAACAAAAATGGGGTTAACTCAATTTTTTATTTAAAGGGTTCCAAAAGCATAATTTCTACCTATATTAAAGAATCTTTTAGAAATATTAAATTTATTTCTTTATCAAAGAAATGAATAAAGATAAACATTTAGTTCAGCAATATAAAAAAGTAAAGATTTTTTAACTGTATTGTTTTTGTATATAGGCATAGAGCGTGTAATATCTTCGCGAGAACTTACTACGAGCTCTGGTTGGAAGAAGAGAACATCGGACAAGAAGTCATGATAGAAGATTTAACGGTAAAAAAATTTAAAACCCTGAAAAAATATCATTTAATCCTTTAATGTATAAATATATTTTTATATCAAATATATATTTTTACTGTTACTTTTGTATATAAAGTAGATCTTTTGATAATGCATTTTATTTCTAAGCAATCATTTGAAGACGCTGAGCTGAAAAAGAGCGATGTTGTGGAAGAAGAAGGAAAACCGGATCCACTCACTCAGCTTGTCACAACTTTCTGCCGAGGGGCTATGACTGAGCGGTCTGGTGCTTTACAAGTGGGTAGAAAATAAATATATATTTATCATCATCAGCCTATAACAGTCCACCGCTGGACATAGGTCTCCCGAAAAGACGCCCACCTATTGCGATCTTGAGCGATCTGGATCCAGCGGTTGCCCACGAACTTAATGAGATCGTTTTTCCATCGCGTGGCAGGACGTCACACACTGCGTTTCCCGATACGTGGTTGTCAACCCATTGCCTTAACTTAAATTTAATATAATACGCCCAGCATTGTCGATTACTTTGGATCGTCTGTGGATAACATCATTTCTGATTTTATCTCGCATTGAGACTCCGAGCAACTGCCCTCTCCATAGCTCGCTGAGTGACTGAGTTTCTCCATCAGGCCCATCGTACGCGATCTTGAAACATATATGTTATACGGAACATTCAAGTCCAATAAAAGCGGACGACCGCTGGATCGCAATTATAGATTGGCGTTTTAGGAGAAGGCCTATGTCCAGCAGTGGACTTTAATAGGCTGATGATGACATATCTTTTGTTCTGATGACTTTACTTATGAACACTTTTCAATATATATCTAGGAAGATCCTCTATACATGTCGTACGCGCACATAATTGCAAAGTCATGTGGCGAAGAGGAGGAAGAGGGCGGGGAAGAAGAGGAGGGAGGAGGCGGAGGAGAACCGGAAGGAGAGGACGAGGGGAAGTCAAGTATACACGTGAGTCTCACTTCAAGTTAAGACCCCATCTAATAAATATCTTATGTTATTTAAGTATCAAACTTTAAATAAAAAGTAGCGTTTTTTAACGCATCTTATACCGCCCACCACTGGTTTTTTTAAATTTATTTTATAGCGGACAACGGAGACGCCGGTTCTCTTATATGGTAAGAGAATACTGCCGGCCATGAACTTTCCTTCGATTGTGTTGCCAGCTTTTTACGCCGCTTCCATGTACTACTACAATTTTACGTTGAGTATTCTGCGAGTAAAAGTGAAAAGAACATACGTAACCTTTAAAAGCCGGCAACGCACCTGCGGCCCTGCAATGGCCATCCATGGGTGGAATACCGCTTATCTTAGGTGAGCCTCTTGCTCGTTTGCCAACGTTTCCAAAAAACAAACCTTTACACAAATATAAAACTTTTGAAAATCTAACAGCTAAATATTTTATATTCATTACGATATTAATATATTTCTGATTACCTATGCATACATACAGAAAACGATGGATACATTCATGGTATGTTGTAGTAAAAATAATAAATTATCAAAGATTTATCTATTCTATCTAATTATGTATTACAACTTTTTGAAATTTAACTATATAATTTAAAATATTAATTAATAATTATTATTTCTTTTATTAGGAGCAAGAGATGGAGAAGCAAAAGCTGTTATTCCACCAGGCCCGACTCGCGAATCGGGGTGTTGCAGAAATGGTGCTGCTACACATCTCCGCCTCAAAGGGCGTTCCTAGCGACATGGTGATGAAAACTCTGCAATTGGGCATTTCTATTCTAAGAGGCGGCAATATTGATATACAGATGGTATGTAGATATTGTAACATTTTATATTAAGCGGATATGATCAAATTTATAATACTATTGTTACATCTCTTGCTTTTATTATAATGTTTTATGGTTGTAACTATTATAATTGGAGGATTAAATTATTTAACATTAGAAACCTCTAGATTTTCCTTCAATAAAAGAATATAAGCTTTTGACTTTTACAGCTTTCTTTAACTCTTCTAATTCAAGACGATTTGTAGAAAATGGAACAGGGACAGGATAAAGAGTTTACGCCACTTTAATATTCATAATGAAATATTGCCCATGGAGGAACTTCAGTTTATTTAGCTACTTTCTCTTTACACTTGGCCTTTCCTTAATTTATATTAAATAATATTATACATATAACGTAATGAAAATAAGATGTCATATCGCTGGATTACATCAATCCAGTCATTCTACTATTCTGTTGAATTTATTACACCGTAATGAAACATTATTAGATTCAAACAATTTTTTTTTAATTCTATACCGGACAACGGAACAGTTAGGTATCCTATATGGTACGACAGCACCGCCGCCCATGAACAACCGCGCCATTTTTATTAGATAAATTGCTATTTTTTAATTAATTACTAGAAATTTAAAAGAAATATGGGATACACTTACAGGGCATGCTGAATCATCTTAAAGACAAGAAAGACGTGGGTTTCTTCACATCAATAGCTGGTCTAATGAACTCGTGTTCGGTGCTCGACTTGGATGCCTTCGAACGAAATACTAAAGCTGAAGGTAAACGCAATATATTATTTCGCAACAAAATAAATGGAGAAATTTATGGAGGTACAATTTACATACATAAAATAGATTACATTTATAATTCAAAAAAGGCTGAACAGATTTTCATAAAGTTTGATATGGAGGTAGCCGACATCCTCGATTAACATATAAATTATTTTTATTGAAGTACACAAATGTAGAGTAGTATTTTAGTGTATCGGTGTTGCAGGGTGCAAGGATTGCCCAGCGTTCACATTTGGACCTGGTAGGTGGCTACCAGACGGAAAGATGTCTGCCTGGTCCAGTTTTCACCATTAAAACCTTCTTGTATACCATGTCTTATACATACTTTTCAAATATATAACAGCTTTAGATAATTTTATGGTTAATCAAATTTCAAAGTATAGATACACAATATTAAAAAACTTATGTCTACGTGTTTTCTGTATTAAAAGTGGTTCAATAAATGTCATAAAATTTAAACAATACAGTTTCAAATGAAGTTATAAGTGTTTGTGATTTTTCAGGTCTGGGTGTCGGTCTGGAAGGTGCTGCGGGTGAGAAGAACATGCATGATGCAGAATTCACCTGCGCTCTGTTTAGATTCATACAACTAACCTGTGAAGGACACAACTTGGGTATGTAATTTCTCATTTTATATAAGAAAATTTACTCTATATCACAACCTCTCCGAGGAATAAAATAAAGTTTTACGATTCATTAGGTCTAAAATATAAGTTTTTTCTTAATCAATGTGAATAGTTTCATTTCTACTTCAAAACATTCCGCTCTGTTAGTATTCACCGAACGAATCACGCAATATTTTCCTAGAACGTAACTATATATGATGATTCAATTCACAGAATGGCAGAATTACTTGAGAACACAAGCCGGTAACACAACTACGGTCAACGTGGTAATATGCACAGTAGATTACTTACTGAGATTGCAGGAGTCTATCATGGACTTCTACTGGCACTACTCCAGCAAGGTAGTTTTTCTTGATGACCTACTCAAACATATTATATATCCTTCTTCTGTTTCTTGTTTTTTTTGTAATTTTTTTTATGAAAATGGTGGCAAACGCGGAGGTCCTGCTCAGCTAGGGTAAGCGGTCCTCCGCCTATGGAGACCCCTAGCCCTTGCAGAGCCGCGGGTCATTGCCGGTCTTTAAGAAATATATACGCTCTTTTTCTCAAGATTCCCAAGCCATATTGGTGCTAATATGAAGTTATTTAATTCATTCAGTTAAATATCCAGTTTTTCTATGATTTTTTTTAATGAAGATAATTCCTACTAAAGATATAAATTAAAAAATTCTATTGATAAAAATATAGAATAAAAAATGAACCTTGAATCAATAGTATAATAAATATTGATATTTCAGGAATTGATAGACCCAGCGGGCAAGGCGAATTTCTTCAAAGCGATCGGGGTGGCGTCACAAGTCTTCAACACTCTTACTGAAGTAATTCAGGGTCCATGTACACAGAATCAACAGGCACTAGCTCATTCCAGGTGAGAAAAATAAACTTATGCCCTTAACTTATGAACTTATTATAATAAATAGGTCTTAAAATTATCCTCATGGGAATATAATTGCTGTGCTAGAGCCGCGCTGAAGCATATGTTGACGCACTAATTGCGAGCTCGTCCGAAAGGATATCACTGGGTCATAAAATGCTCAGCGTGAAACAGTAGGTTTCGTTGAGTGAGTGAGGATATCGGAGACCCTTGAAATTATACCGCTTAATCTGCGATAAAAGCCGACAACACAACCAAATTACAATGGACCTAATCATGATTTTTGTTGCGTTTCCGTATTCTATGCCAATTAAGTGGTGGGCGAAATGTGATAGGCTCCTTGTAGCCCCTTGGTCTTCACTCAATCAGCAAGATATAGTACTTACTAGGCTGGTATTCTACGATTATATGAAATAAATAATAATTAACTTTTATTATCATTAATCCTTTAATTTTCAGGTTATGGGACGCAGTTGGTGGTTTCCTCTTTCTATTCTCTCATATGCAAGATAAACTGTCGAAGCATTCATCGCAGGTAGATTTGCTGAAGGAACTGTTAAATCTTCAAAAAGACATGATCACCATGATGCTCTCCATGCTTGAAGGCAATGTTGTTAATGGTGAAATATTTTTTTTATAAACCACACTGTTTTAGAAATTGTCTCTATTTATTAATTTATTTATAACTACGCATTTACAAAATTAAAAAAGAGAGACATGAAGTCTAGGCTACATTTAAGGATTCTGTTAATATAATATACTAGGAGATAAGATGATATTAAGGAAACTATAACTATGGAATTATAATACATACTTTATTTAACATCAATTATTTTTTAAATTATACGTATGTATTTACGAATTTACAAAAATAAAAAAAGAGATTCATGAAGTCTACCCTACATATTAGAACCCTGTAAATATAATATACCAGGAGGTGAAATGGCATTAAGTAGCTATAATGATAACAAAAGTTCTTGAAACAATGAAACAATTCTTTTAATTATTGTAGCCGTATATATTTTTAACAATATTTTACATATTACAGGTACGATTGGTAAACAGATGGTAGATACACTAGTGGAGTCCGCGTCCAATGTTGAGCTAATTTTGAAATACTTTGATATGTTCCTGAAACTTAAAGATCTAACTTCAAGCGCTAGTTTCAAGGAAATTGACGCTAACAATGACGGTTGGGTGCTACCGAAGGACTTCAAGGAGAAAATGGAACAGCAGAAGAGCTATAGCCCGTAAGTTATCAGATTCTTTTCGCTTATTCTAAATAAGACAACCGAATCCTGGTATTACTTCTTTAAAATTTAATAATATATGTTGTAAGATTTATTTTATTCTTTAGCAGACAACTGACTGGTGGGTCTCATATGTTTTAGAGAACACGCCGCCCATGAACAACCGCGCCATAGTTAGCGCATTGGTTGTGTTGTTGGCTTTTTACGCCGCTTAAGCGGTATTTTTAAGGACCTCCGATATCCTCACTCGCAGAGTGTTGTAAAACAAAGTACAAGTACCATTTCACGCTGAATATTCTGTGAGCCCCTGGTATCACTTTGGACAAGCCGGCCCAATTTGCGAGTGAATTTTAGTAAAGACCTTTCTCCTTTACAGAGAAGAGATAGAGTTTCTCCTAGCTTGCTGCGAGACAAATCATGATGGCAAATTGGACTATATTGGTTTCTGCGATCGGTTCCATGAACCCGCAAAAGAAATCGGGTTCAATTTGGCTGTGCTACTTACCAACTTATCTGAACATATGCCTAACGAGCCCAGGTTGGTACAATAATAAATTTAAAAATATTCCCACCACAATATTTCCTGCGGAATATAACATAGGCCTTTTGAAGGATTATGAGCTTCTGAGGAAAAAACATGTATATTATTAGGCTGCGATTTCGCTTACATTCCGATGTGAAATATAAGTTTATTAGTCATATATTATAAATATTATTTAACGGAAGATTGAACTTAAAAGGAAAACATTATTTTTAAAATTATAATTCTAAAACACTATTGCTTTCTTTATACACACATTAAAGGCTTGTATATTAATGACTTTTAATACAACAATTAAATGATGTGACTGTATCAAATGGGATTTTTACGTATTTTCAGATTAGCCCGGTTTTTGGAGACGGCTGGATCGGTATTAAATTACTTCGAGCCTTTCCTAGGAAGAATTGAGATAATGGGTGGCTCAAAGCGTATAGAGCGAGTTTACTTTGAAATCAAAGAATCTAACATTGAACAATGGGAAAAACCTCAGATCAAGGTAAATAAATGCCTGTTTGTCATTCGTAAGAAGTTGTAATGATTTTATACTTTTAAGTGATAAAACTTAAGAGAATTTCGTCCATTTTAGTCACATTCAAATTACAATGCGTAGTAATAAGTCATCGGCAATGATATTTTTGTGACAAAGATACAGTTCATCATTTTACGTTTTTATTGATAATGTCATAGTTTGCAGAGCTTTCCTAACGTTACAACCAATTTATAATGCTATTGTTTCATATGTTCTTTTTCAGGAGTCAAAACGCGCCTTCTTCTACAGCATTGTCACGGAAGGTGGTGACAAGGAGAAATTGGAGGCATTTGTCAACTTTTGTGAAGACGCCATCTTTGAGATGACTCATGCCTCGGGTCTGATGGCTGCATCGGAGGAGTCGGCCAGTGGACCGAAAAATAGAGAGGCTGCTTACACTTACCTCGGAGATGATGATGATGAAAAGTGAGATAAATTTTAAAACCATTATCATAGTTTATGTATTATATGTTGCATTACATGTACAAAAATGCAATTTTCAGTATCACGGATTCTATTATAGAATATCCTAAAAAAACATCTTATCTAGTAAATATTTCGCCATAAACACAATTTCTTAAAATGAATTAACATAATTTTTATTCTTACAGCAGTGTTTTTAAAAAAATATATGAATAATTAATTAGAAACGTTTCTAAAAAATCTATAATTGTTCAGGGCTGGTAAAGATCCATTCCGGCGCGGTTACCAATCAGTAAAGGATGCTATATCTGTAACGTTCTCATCTCTGTCGCCCTCAAACATTAAAGCTAAAATCGCTGACCTGCAACAAATGCCTCCGGCTGAATTACTACTTGGTTTCCTGAAATTATTCTTCTACTTGTTCTACTACATTGGATATGGATTTGTCGTCATTATAAGGTAAGTTTTGTAATACTTCAATACATAATTGCAAATAAAACTATTTCATGTTTTTGGCGTATCAGAAAAAGAAAATTCCTGTTAAATATTTAACATAAACTTGGGATTCATCATATATTGTATTTCATTTCATGCTTAACTCGATGCACAGTCATTGGTAATAAATCTCATCCGATATTTCTATTAATTAACTTAATATATTTATTTTTTACCTCTTAACACTCTTTCAATCACTATAAAACTATGATTTCAAGCCAGTCAAAGTATATTTTGAATGCCAAAGCTAACTGAATTTAAAATAATTTTCTTAAAAAATAAGTGCAAATGATTTATTTATATATTATTTATGCGCTTTCTAATAACAGTTAAATGCTAAATAACAATCAAACACACTTTTATTTCACAATTTTTTTTGTATATAATTTGGCAGATGAAATTAAATCCTGCCTCTTTACACCGCTACTACATAATTATACATTACTTTTCTTCTTTGACCTTAAATGCGCTTTTGTTTCCTTTTCTAGGTATATATTCGGAGTGTTGCTTGGTTTGATGCGTGGTCCTCAGGTGGAGGAGCCACCGCCACCAGAGCCAACTGAGGAGGAGAAAATCGGTCAGTTTAAACACAGATTGCTCACTCAAAGTAAGGGAAACAGGTACTAGCGTGAGAGCTTAGCTATTGTTCGGTCACCGGCCATTGTAAGGTACCTACACCTTCAGACCTTATCTCCATGGGCGTAGAAAGAGTATCCAATGGCACTTAATAGAAGCCTTGAACTTCGAAAGGTTTTTGAAATATATTAATTACAAAAATTAATTTATTTGAAGACGTTCACAAGACGCGTAACTGAATACGTTCTAAACAAAGATGTATGGAATCTATTTTCTGCACTCGCAACTCAACCTAATAACCATTGTATTACTAGACCTAATGAGTAATTGTAACACATTGTATTCAAAAAAAATATACCAGAGTTTCTTTTTGATTCTTCTCTGCTAATTTCGTTCATAATCAGTGGTACGTTCATAAGATCTTCATTGTATTCAAATATTTTTTAACTTATTAAGCTAATTTGTAAAAAATATATTGTATAAACTATAAATACGTAACACATTACAAAAATAACTGTATATAACTGTATATAAACGTAAATTAGCTACAATTTTTACATAAATTTATTCGTATAAAGTAAAAAGGTTATTATATATATAAATGTTCTGAATTTGTATTATACATTTTACCTCAAAGGTGACCGAACGCTTTGAAATCCACTCTTAACGCAAATTGCAATTCTAACAGTTTTCAAAATTTAACTAACATGTTTGTGATTGCCTAAATTTGAAATTTATGTATATATATACATTTAATACAATGATCAACATGTATTTAATAAGTGTTGAAAAATATCAAATGCAGAAGAAAGAAGACAATAATTACATATAACTATTAAACCATTGATTGGGCAACAGTTTTAGAATATTCTTTCAGCTTTTCGTGATATTTTTGTTTGTTATATTGTTAAATTATCATAATGCTTTTGTTTAAATGAACCCAAAATAGCTATCTGTATACATAGAAAATTCAATTAATTAACTAGACCTATTGATTTTGAGTGTTCTTCTACGTCTTAAAACTTAGTAGAGAGCCAAACTGAAGTATACACGAACTCGTTCGGTTGAGCCGAAGTGTTACCACGGACTCACAGAATAGCAGCCTGAAGCAGTACTAGTACTGTTTCGCTGAGTGAGTGAGGATTTGCTGACGCACTAATTAGGCCGGCTATTGTACTGAACGGTACTTTTACGCTGTTTCGCAGAGTGAGTGAAGTTATCAGAGGCCCTTAAAAGTGTCACTTAAGCAGTGTAAAAAGCCGGCAACAAATCTAATGCGCGGTTGTTCGTGAGTGGCGGTGTTCTATTACCATATAAGAGACCCACCTGCTTCGTTGTCCGCTATAGCATAAAAACAATTTTAATGATAATAAACAGTATTTTTACAGTAACATAAAATACAGTAATTTTAACCGATTTGCAAAAAATGTATACGAGGTTATTACTCTGAGGTGTAGATATTTCGCTTTATTTATTTCAGGTCCTTCTCGTCATCTGCCTGCTTTGCCAGCAACGGATGACACAGGACAGATGCAGGTTTCCGCTTTTGGACTCGATATCACCAAAGAAGATAATGGCCAGTGAGTATAATATTGTAATAAATACGTATCCTGAATTATTTTAATTTTAGAGAGTCGCTTTTTGGTCTATATGTTTAAATTAGAGTTAGAGTAGAGAGAGAGAGAGAGTAGTTAGAGTACTTAAAGTTACAATCACCACTTTCATCGTTTGGGAACTGTAATAAAAGTTTAATCTATACTAATATTATAGCGGAAAGATTTGATTGTTTTTTTGATGGGAATAGGCTCCAAAACTTGACCTGCTCTAATTTGGAACTATTATAATATCTACAGATTTAAGTCCTATGTATCGTGTAGTTAATGTTGTAAGAAAAGTTTTAAACGACTAATACTTGTAATTTGATAAGGATACAAGTAAAGCCACACGAGTCGCCGACCGCTTCGACGCCATCTTCCGGTGAGGAAGCGGAAGTGTCTCCGGACGAAAGTGTTGAGCATAGTGAGGAACAACAGCCACCTTCACTGATTGATCTTCTTGGGTAAAGCCAAAGTGTACATTTACATTAATATACATTATTTTAAAACGGGTGACAAACGAGCAAGGTGTTCATCTAGGATCTGGCGCCTGTGGGCACCCTAAGACAGTTAGGTCATGGTTTTTTTGATGTCATATTGATTTGGTTAGAAGATTATACAAAATTGGCAACCGATATTCTAAATAGCCTAAGTAACATTCAATACTATTATAAAAAATAAATATTTAAGAAACAATATAAGAATAGCAAAAGAGACAGCTTTCTAATTGATTTCTGCATTACAAAATTCCACTATGCGTGCATGTAATCAACCTGGTTTATTTATGGTATTGAGATAACTATGAATCCATTCGATGTTTCAGCGGTGAACAAGCAAAGAAACAGGCTCAGGAACGAATGGAGGCTCAAGCCGCGCAACAAGCTGCCATGTCGGCTATAGAAGCCGAAAGCAAAAAGGTATTCCCTGCTACATATAATACTGCTAAAATAAATACATTGCGAATATCTAATGCCTCGATCATTTAAATCGAGTTTGTGAAGAAATCAATGCTTTTGTTTCTTTTACTTTGACGGTTTTAAATTGTATGGCAGAGAAGTAATAATTTATTCACTGCCACAAGCAGCATGGATATCAAATCGCTTACCGATTTAAAAAGGTACGAAACTGGTAATTTTTCTATTGTTATATATCGTTTCGAGCACAAAAGTTTAATAAATGTTATTATGAGAAATTATGTAAATTTTCAGGCAGTACAAGGCCCGGCCCCATCAGCATTATCCCAAGTGGACCTGTCCCAATACACAAAGCGCGCAGTTTCTTTCCTAGCCAGGAATTTCTACAACCTGAAGTATGTCGCATTGGTGCTCGCCTTCTGTATTAACTTCGTGCTGCTCTTTTATAAGGTACGTCTCTGTAAATTCTGTTATTTTAGATTATATGACGTTTATAATGGGCTATTTCTTACATCTTAAGATTTTCGCCTTTGCTTTTATTAGGCGTACAACTTTGCTACCCCCGTATTTTACAAACTTCGAGCCTTTTCTTAAATGTAAAAACTGGTTATACTAAGTGGTCATCTTTTAAAGCGATTCATAAACTGATACAACTTTTTACTTTCAACCGGAAGTGCTAGTCAGCCAGGCTGCGTGCCATTGATCGAAACAAGTGATAGTCGTGTATACATTAGAACCGCCTATATACATCGACCTAATTTTCAAACAAAATTATTAATAAAGATTATCAACTTCAAAGTTTTCACAGAAAGAATTACAAAACTTAACATTCGTTCTGATCAACGCCAATACCATATTTATATATATGTGTATGTGTATACATCACAGAATACTCGATGTGAAATGGTATCTAATTGAACGATGCTTCTGTGTTTCGCGGAGTGAGTGAGAATATCGGAGGCGCTAAAAATGCGACTTAAGTGGCGTAAAAAGCCAGCATCACAACCAATGCGCGGACTGTGGGACGGTTGTCCACAGGCGGCGGTGTTCTTCTTACGATATTGAACACCAGCCTGCTCCGTCGTATGATATACCATAAAAAAATTATATGCAAGTGTAGAAGTGTTTAAATTTCAGACCATCTATTACTTGCCCATAGTATAATTGTTAACTAATATTAGAGTACATTATCCGTTTCAAGGTTTCAACGTTGGACGGTGTGAAGGGAGAAGGATCTGGTATCGGAGACATCATCAGCGGTTCCGGTTCCGGTCAAGGATCAGGAAGTGGAGATGGTATGCTTATTATTTTTTCATTACCATAATTTAAAATACAATCATATATAATTAGTAATATAAATCTTAATTAGAGTGATATTAGTTATATACAGTCATTTTACTGAGTAAGTGAGAAAACTATACTATAATTTAAAGATCCTCTATTAGCGAGTAGCAGAAACCTCTCTTAGTGAGTGGTTTTTTCTTTTACGGATCTTCTGTACTTTATGGACTGCTACTTATCTATGCCTCTACAAGCGACGTACATAGGGCATTAATTTTTGTTTAGTTTTCGTAGGCATCTTGATACTTATAGGTAAAGTACTTATGGGTCGAATTCTAATGAACATAACAAATACACTCTTAAAAATATGTTCCTTGTAAAATATTCTGCATTACTTATACATACTTGCAGTACTTTATAAGCGAGAAACTCGGGTTAGTAAGAAACCTCTATAAGCGAGAATGAGATTGTGCTTGCTAGAACCTGTATTTTTTTTTGGTGTCATGATGGGTCTCCTACACGATAAGAGAACAACTCCGCCCTTGGACAACCACGCCACAGTCCGCATATTGGTTGTGTGGCTTTTTTAAGGGCCTCCGATATTCTCACTCACTCAGCTATACACAGTAGAAGCACCGTTCCAAGTACAACTCTTATTTCACACTGAGTATCCTATGAGCCCGTGTATTGTTAAGAGCAGTGGAATTTTAATAAACTTTCCTAGGGCCAAGTTTTGTTTTAAGATTGCTTTTCGTGCGAATATGATTTTATTTTAAATCGTTGCATTTAGGTAGTGGTGAAGGAGATGATGACGATGACAGTCTGGAGGTGGTGCGAATAGATGAAGACTTCTTCTACATGGAGCATGTTATCAATATGGCCGCCGTTCTACATTCTTTTGTTTCACTCGCGATTCTCATTGGGTATTATCATCTCAAGGTATGAATTGGATTTATTGAATAGAAAACTTATGGAAATGCTTTAGCAGCGCAATTATTTGAATAATATTTTTTTACAAATACATACAAGAACAAATTTTTAAGTTTTAAATATTTTTATTTTGTCACCATGGTCGAATGGGTCCAATAAAAGATGTACGCAAGGTACGTTAAATGATCAGTCCCTATTTAACTACATAAAATCCTCTACATTAATGAGTTCCAAAATATGAATTATTTATCAAAAAATAACATGTATAAATATCATGTATCTAAAATATAAAAATGATTCTCTGAATGTTTTGCTTAAGCGTTGCTTAGTGAAATCTGAAAACAAGTAGTATGTAATTAATTAATATATCACTTTGACAGGTACCTCTTGCGATATTTAAACGGGAGAAAGACATTGCTCGCCGTCTTGAATTCGATGGACTATATATTGCTGAACAACCGGAAGACGATGACCTGAAAAGCCACTGGGACAAACTCGTCATATCTGCCAAGTAAATACTATTTATGACCTGTAAAATCAGAAGCAGCTAAATCCAAATATGTCAATTGTTCAATAAGCTACATAAATCGACAACTTTAGTTAAAAATGAATAAATAAAAAATTGTTTATTTTAAAAGTATTTACAAAATAATTGTGGCGAAGTCTTTCCAGTAAGTAATGATTAGATAATTGTGTTGGGAATGACTCGCAGCTTCCCATGTATTAAAATAATATAGAAATAAAAATATTGAACTAAACATGGAAAAAAAGAAAGTTATGTTTATGTTTCTCTAGGTAAGCAGTGCGCGTGGGTCTTAGGTTAGTTAGGTTAGTTACTTAGTTGTCTTAGTTAGGTGGTCACAAAGCTGTTTTGATACCAACATCGATTTTAATCCACAATTTAATATGGATTTAGCTGTATTTATTGGTAAAATACGCTAAAATGTGACCAACTGACTGAACTAGATGGTGCCATAGTTAACTCATTTTTTAGATATTATGGTGTTTAGCTACCTTTGACTGTTAGGCCTTATTTAATAAGTTATTTATTATCAGCTTATGTCATATATATTTAATTGTAAATTCTTTTAAAAGAAACAGAACATCATTGTAAGTTTAATTCAAAATTCAATTGAAACGCTAAGACATCAATTTCAGATCATTCCCGGTGAATTATTGGGATAAGTTTATCAAGAAGAAAGTTCGGGCCAAATATTCTGAGACGTACGATTTTGATTCAATATCTAATATGCTGGGAATGGAGAAGACTTCTTTCTCGGCTCAAGAGGAAGAAGGCAACAGAGGACTATGGAATTAGTTAGTATTATTTATAATATATTGTATATTTTCTAAACAGATTAAAGTTAAATTAGAGTTAAATTATAATGATAGTTGTGTTTATGAAATTCCAATAGTAGTTAACTGAAATTTTTTTATATAATATCACAAAATTTATATAATGGCACAAAATGCCTTAAAAACGAAAATAAAAAAAAGTTAAAGTGACTGATAATTGATATCAGAATATATTAAAAGCGTCTTGGAAATTGTATGAATAAAATACTTTGAGGGAATACAAGCTTAAAATCATGTGAACTTGTAGCAATTGGTACTACTTACTTGACCTCATTCTTAACTATTTTCAAAATTTTTAAAAATCCCTTAATAATTCTATGTAAAGTTTTACTGTGACATATGAAGATCCGTTATTTTTTTACTGTATAGCGGACAACGGAAAACTGCGCCACATTTCGTGCTTTGTTTGTGTTGCCGGCTTTTTGCGCCGCTTACGTGGTATAATTTCAAGGTCCTCTGACATTTTCACTCAGTCAGAGCATTCTGTGAGCCCGTGGTGTGTGTTCGGATTAGCCGGCTCAATTAGTGCCGCAGCATATGCTTCAGCATGGATCTCCCACTGGAAAGTTTACCTCATCTATTGTTGTTATAGTTTTATGTAAAAAAACATATTTTCAGCATAATCAACATTGATTGGCGCTACCAAGTATGGAAGGCGGGGGTGACCATCACAGACAATTCGTTCCTCTATTCTCTCTGGTACTTCTGTTTCTCGGTGATGGGCAATTTCAACAACTTTTTCTTTGCTGCCCACTTGCTGGATGTTGCTGTTGGCTTCAAAACTTTAAGAACCATTTTGCAGTCGGTCACGCACAATGGAAAACAGGTTTGTGCTTACTACATACTCATAACCAAGCTAAAATATGGTCAAATTTTCACCTAAAAATCCTTATTTTTTTTCAAATATTTGAATAATTATATTCAATGTTATATTTTTATTTATATAATATGTTTTCATTTCCAGTTGGTGTTAACTGTTATGCTGTTGATAATAATAGTGTATATCTATACAGTGATTGCGTTCAACTTCTTCCGGAAGTTCTATGTGCAGGAAGAGGATGATGAGATCAATAAAAACTGCCATGACATGCTCTCGGTTAGTGATCAAATTATAAAATATTATATCATCATCCCCTTGGACCTCCATTATTAGCTGTCGGAGGGGACCTGCATCCAACGTCTTCCTTTATAAGGACCTCTAGAAGGTCGTCGGTCCGCCTTTTGGGTGGACGTCCCACGCTTTCGTCCACTTTCACGCGTTTCCCGGTCCATAGTCTCCACTCTAAACGTTTTGACCCCATCGGCTATCCGCTCTACTAAAATATTATATATTGTTATTAAAAAACTATTTGTTACACTTGGGGCGTAAATATAACAAGATTTAAAGTTATTTTTCTAATATATATAAAAATGAATTATGTTCGTTATGTCTCGCTAAAACACGAGAACAGATGGACTTGGATAATTTTGGTCTTGAATTATTTGTGGGAGGTCCAGAGAAAGTTAAAAGGTGACTAAAAATGGAAATACGCGGAATTAAATAAAAACAACACTTCTAAACTCACATACTAAGGATTCTTAATAACAATTAAAAATTGGAACTTTTATACCATACCATAGAGTTCATGTAATTATTGTGTTAATCAAGTAAAGAGAACCAGCTTAGATGAAAACCATATCAGCACCCAACAAAAAGGCTTTCCATTTATTCTTATTGTGTTCCCACCCTACTTTTGGACACGTGGAGTAGTTACGAGAAGTGGTTAAACAAAATTAAAAAAAATTGCAGTGCTTCGTGTTCAACTTGTACAAAGGCGTGCGGGCTGGAGGGGGTATTGGTGACGAGTTGGAGCCACCAGATGGGGACGATTCGGAAGTGTACCGCATCATCTTTGACATTACATTCTTTTTCTTCGTTATTATTATCTTGCTCGCTATCCTTCAGGGTAAGTTTTTTTTAATTCTACAGCGGGCAATGGAGCAGGTGGGTCTCCTATATATAAGAGATCACCGCCGCCCAAGGACAACCACGCTACTGAAAACATGCTGATGCGTATGCTGACGAACTAATTGGGCCGGCTCGTCTGAAGTGATACCACGGGCTCACAGAATACTCCGGGTGAAGTGGTACTTGTACTGTGTTTCGCAGAATGAGTCAGGGTATCGGAGGCCTTAAAAAAATCCGTTTAAATGGCGTAAAAGGCCGTCAACACAACCTATACGCGGTCTGTGACGTGGTTGTCTATGGTCGGCGGTGTTCTCTTACCATATAGAAGACCCACCTGCTCCATTGTCCGCTATACTTGTTTTTTTTGCTGTTTAATACTTAAAGGGTCATGAAACTGTTATTGAATCCCTAGATGTCCGTGGCTGAAATAGGTTGGGAAGCGCTTAGAGTATAACAGACTATTTTTGGCAGAAATACTGACTGGGTGACCATGGGTAGGAAAAAATAAATAAGGCTTTTATTATTTGATAGTTAATATACCGAGATATTTTGTAGATATTTTGCAGTAGAATTTGCATCTTTTATTATATATCATTAGTCATATTTTTATGAATGATATTTAAATGTGTGTTCTTTGGTGCGGTTGTCCATGGGCGGCAGTGACCTCTTACCATAGGACCTTACCTGTCGCCCGTTGCCCGGCTATTGTTACTAAGGAATTTTTTTTTTCCAAAAATTAATTTAAAATTACAGGTTTGATCATTGACGCATTTGGTGAACTCCGTGACCAACTGGAGTCTGTCAAAGAGGACATGGAGTCCAACTGTTTCATCTGCGGGATTAATAAAGATTATTTTGATAAGGTATTTAATTTTTTTCTTTTTAACATGATTAATTTGAATTTTTTTATTTTGTTTCACACCAAAACTACCAAATCTAAGACTCCAAATCGTTTCTTACGTTGAGGGTTTAATAAAATCACGCTCATAACTAAAATGACACATAATTTTACTATAATATAGTATATTCATATTATAGAGGTAACATTTTGGTGTTTCTGAGATTATGCGTGATCTAGAATCGATCTTAAAAGTTGTACCAATAGAAAGCTATTGTTATTTGTGAGTAAGAAAGGCTTATTAATCCGAAAAAAGAAAAGGCTCTTTTGTGTTAGTCGGATTTGCAAAGTCAAAATAATTAAAAATGGCAGAAAGATATTACTCCTTACAAACGCAGCCAGCGATGAGTTCTATAGCTTAATAATGCCTATAAAAAATTCTGAGACAGATATGTAACTCTCATCATTTTTGGAAAAACAATATTTGCTGGGAAAGCTGGTCTGTAATAATTTCATTTAACTGACGTTGTAATGTTTGACGACAGGTGCCGCATGGCTTCGACACACACGTGCAAAGGGAGCACAACTTAGCCAATTACATGTTCTTCCTCATGCATCTTATCAATAAACCTGATACTGAATATACAGGTTAGTTTGAAACCAATGCTGGTATATAATTGATTTCAGAAAGGCTGTATTTTAGATTATATTTTTGTTCAATGACGAAGAAAATCTTCAGTCTTCATATTATTTAAGAGATTTGTTGTGTTTATTATCATACGATGTACATTTAACATTATTTAGTTTTCTATTAATTCGACAAGAAAATCTCGTTAAAGCTTCGTAGCTATCTTCTCTTATAAACCAACCACGAAACGAACGAGGTATCGGTTTCTTTCTTTGATCTGAATAAAAAAATTATAATATATTCGGTATTTGGAAGGGCTTGACAGTGATCAGGTAAATGTCATAACACTTTAACGTCAGTCTTTCAGATAGCCGTGGTGACGGACTGGCTCTGTCGTAACAATACCACGGGCTCGTAGAATACCAGCTCATAGAATATCAAGTCCACTGCTGGACATTGGCCTCACCCAAAAAAGGGCCACCTATTGCTGTCTTGAACGATCTGGATCCAGTGGTTGCCCGCGACCTTCATGAAATCGTCTTTCCATCGCGTGGCGGGACGTCCCACGCGTTTCCCTGTAAGCGGTCGACACTCGAGAACCTTTTCATCGGTTGTCGGTTCCTCGAGCGATGTGGCCAGCCCATTGGCAATTTACTAAATTATTATTAAAGAATTACTTATCAGTGTGTGTCTAAGTGTGTATCTTATATTTTATTAATTTATGATTCCAGGTCAAGAGACGTTCGTATGGAACATGTACACTCAACGCTGCTGGGACTTCTTCCCTGTCGGAGATTGCTTTAGGAAACAATATGAGGACGTCATGGGAGAGTAGAATTTGAAGGAGAGAGAATAATACATAATGGTTTCAGGCTCGTTGCTCAAGACAACACCAATAATTTAAAAGCAGTTCTGTTTAATGGAGAGTTTGAAAGTAATATATTCTAAAATACTGAAATCGTTTAATTGTAGTATATTCAAAAACTTCTGTAACTGTTAAATTGTCTGAATTTTTGGAAATTTCAAAATGCTTAAGCTATCGTTAGTAAGTTCAAATAAAATGTTTAATAATATGGTGGCCTTTCCAAAGTAATGTTTTCTATTTTAACTTTTTCGATATAGTTTATAATGATTATAATGTGCGTTGAATAAAATTAATTTATTATATTTTGTTTCATTATTCGTCCTTTATTATGTCTTCAAAGTCTATATTAACATATAGGCCTATGAAAAATGCGCATCTTATTTGCCAGAATTGCAAAAGTGCGTTCAATATAACGTCGAGCTCTTGAAAATCTGTAATTTTTTTTTCATATGATAACTGCATAGGATCCCATTACAGTTTTGGATAAACCTAAAATTTAAAAAAATAATTTAATTAAAATAAATTTTGGTTCATAACTTCTTAATTTCGAATATACAGTCTGAAACTGACCATGGGTGAGCTGAACAATTAACATTGAATTGGTCCAGTCGACAAGAAAGCCATTAGTCATTGAACAAGGCAAAACAGAGAATTTTTTATATCTGCATCATTTCAGCCGTAAGACGTCCACTGCTGGACATAGGCCTCCCCCTTGGATCTCCATGAATACCCGTCGGAGGCGACCAGCATCCAGCGGCTTTCAGCGACTTTTATAAAGTCGTCTGTCCATCATGTGGCGTGTGTGTGTGGTGTGTGACGTCCCACGCTGTGCTTGCCGGTCTGTGGTCTCCACTCTAATACTTTTCGGCCCCATCGGCCATCCGTTCCACGTCCGAGGCCGTGGAAATTAATAACGACAAACATTATAATTTGTTTTTATTAAATAATATAATACATTATTACATTAAAGTTGTATAATTGTGATTAATAAGCGTTAATAACTCTGCAATATTGAACATGACTTTATATAAAAACTTTTACTTAACAAACATGATCACATAACTACAAAAAACGGCCGTTTTACCACAATATTGATAAAGAATGCATCTAGCCAGCAAAATAAAATGATTAATTCCTTCGGTGTTGACAAAAGGCTCTAGTTTAAAATCGCAACAAAAACGAAAAAAGTTTTGATAAATAGATTTATAAAATGTTGCAAAATTTTATGTTCCCTAAATAGGTATGCCCCATTTTCAAATTTTCGTTGACGATTTAGTACAGCATTCTTCATCAATTTCAGATAAAACGGACATATAAAGTACATAACGCCTTAAATTAAGTACAATCAAAAATTCATTAAAATTCTCAATACCTAAACTACATTAAGTCCAATGTTGGAAACATTGAGCTTGGAAGACAGTTTTATTCTACAAATTATTGTTTATTATTGCTTACCATTTCATAATCAAGGTCTACATAGGCTTTTTGGGCTTTCAAATCCCTTTACGCAAGCCTTCAGGTTGATCGTACCGTTATATTAACCTATTTCTTACAATTACGTTTATATGGTAATACTTCTAGGACGGAATGTTTGTGAAATCTCTTGTGACTACAGCCTATAACAACAACAATTTTCTCTCACAACCGAACTATGTTAAGACTTACAAATTAAAATAAGGCACTTTTTTCAGGAAGTACTAGGGGGCAATACACCCGCTTTTTATACAGAAATTTAGTAGCCAATCCATAGAAGCCGTAACCTACGTATATTAGAACAATATAGTTGTTCAATTCGGTTTCTATAGTTTTGCGTAAATATTGTGGCACTACAGATAGCCTAAAGAAAAGTGTATAATCTATTCCTTATTAGTAGAACAGATATTCAATATTTGTGAAAGTAGAATATAAGTTTAATAAAAGTATATTTATGTATAAGATAGACTTATCAAATTTTTAGTTATAACTTTTCTCTCATAAAGCACGTTACAATTGACCGCCACTAGGGCTCTTAGAACTACTCTTGATAGAAGTGACGGAAATATTGCCGGTACTCGTACTCAATGACAAACCAGGAGTACGAGGCAGTGAAAACTGCTTATCAGTCAAATTCTCCTGACTTAGAGACTTTTGTGACGAAAATACAGGTATTTTAGAAGATACTAAACCAACTAATGCTCTTTTATCTGCCTTCTGTTCTGATGCCTTCACCGGTATATTGCTTGGTTTGGCAGATATTTGTGGTTTTGTGCTTGGCATGGTCGCGTTGTCGCTCGGCGCTCGCAGTTGCATTTGGTCCATTTGAGATAAACGTCTGTTTTCTAGATCTGTGCTGGTGACTATTGTACCTTTAGGAGATTCATATGTTGCTGTGCGGAATTTGATATGGCTGTTCCTTGGTAAATCGAAGTCTGAATGGCGTTTCTTTGGTTCAGTTGTGCTTTGAGTCGTTTTCGTTCGTTTTATAACGTCAACTTGTTGCTTTGCGGAATGGCGGCGTTCGTTTGAAATAAAGTCGTTCATTAATTCGATGTCGAGCTCATAAGACAACATTGGTTCTTGGTAACTTGTAGGAGGCGCTCTTTGTCTACTTGAAACTTTGTCTTCTTTTTGGGTCATATTTGTTTTTGAATGCGGCGTGAGTACTTGGATTTCTGTAATATGCTCCTCTTGTAAATCTTTGGATGTAATCTTACAATTTTTATCAGAATCCAAGACCGCGGAGGGATTAAGAGAGTATCTAGTTTTGGTCAGTTCAAGACCATCTTCGGATGTAGTTTGTTTATCTTCTAAGTCTTGTATAATTCTAATACCCAACTTTGATAACTCTTCAGGAGTCTTTTGCGACATAAAACTAGGATCGCTCTGCAGTCTTTCCATAAGCAATTTCGCTTGTTTCTCATCCATGTCCGCTGAGTTCAAAATAATGGTCTCGGTTCTAGTGTACGAAGGTTCCTCAGTAGTAAAGTGTATGTTTGGATTCTGCCTTTTTATTTTTTCAAGAATTTTACTGTCTATGTCTTGGACGTTGCCCTCTTCTAATTCCATTTCATCTATATCACCCGATCCTTTCATCATACCGAAAGTGATTTGCTCGACTTGTAACGGTGCTTCCGTCCTGGTTGTAATGTATTTCGTAGAGAGTTTTTCAACGTTTTGTGTAATAACCTTGTTTCCGAATTCATCTTCAGTGACATTCACTGTGACTGTTTTTTGTACAGGTTCTTGTTGCATCGTCATTGATACGTTTGCTGGCTCCATGTATAAAGTCCTAGTTCTAGATTCTTTTTCAGCTTTTTTAATCCCTTCAACTAAATCAGGTATTAACTTGACAGTCGGTTCACCAATTTCTATGGATTTTGTGTAAGTTCTTTTCTCCATGGGTGCATTCCTATCGCTAGTGGATATCGTCACCACATTGGTAGTCTGCGTGTCCTGATCACCTTCGGTTTCACTCCATTCGGTTGTAACAATCTCTTGAGATATCCGATTTAATTTTAAACTGTTATTTGAACCCACTCTTATATTACTCACGTAATCATCGTAATCTCTATTTTTTAGCTCTGATGTTTTCAAATCGAAATTCACGATATCCGGTTGGTGCAAAGCAGATTTATGGGAGTCTGTCATTTGAGTGTTTGTATCTTTACTTGAAGAAGTTTGTTGTATTTGGGAACTCTGATCAATATGAACATTGAAAATAGGGTTTTTAGCCAGTAATTTTTTCATCATTTCCGATTTAGGCCTTTCCAAGCTATTGACATATGTGTTTCGAGAGACTTTCATATCATCAGGAATATTTGTATCATAGCTCATTGTCACTTTCTCTTCATAAATCACGGGCGATATTTTTGATTCCGAAGAATTTGTGGAATGTGTTTCTTGCGTATTAACGGATGAATTGTTCCCGTCGGAAGTAGATTTCGCGAATTCTGACACTAGTTTTAAATGAACTCTCATGTTTTCGTCCATTATTCTTTTCGCTAAATTATCAGATGATTCATGTTCGCTTTCTTGTGTTGTGTCTGAACTGGTATATGATAGTTTTTTGTGTATTTCTTGCGAACTAAGCTTATCCGAATCAATTGAACTTGATGAGCCTTTTACAATTGCATCCTCTAGGTTTCCAAATTCTGAACCTTTTTTAAGGCGATTTCTTTGGAATGTGTTTAAACCTTCTATAGCTGAAGTTTTTGCTATGTTTAAGCTCAATCTAGGTTCTTTTTGTTTCATAAGAACGCCGGGATCTATCATTTCTGGTAAGACATCTTCTGTACCCGAATCAAAGAATGTAGTTTCTACCACAGACATAGCTTTTCGTTTTTTAGGAGAAAGAGTAGTTTCCTGGATATCTGCATCGTCAGCAGATATATCCAAACTTTGAGCTCTTTCTAGTGTACCAGTGCTAATATTTGTGGTTTTTATTTTAAGGTCAAATCTTGAAAGATCGCCTAAAGATGCAGCTTTCCTTTCATTATCTTCTAAAATTGATGTATCATCAGACTCAGATCGTCCAGTTTCATTCAGAGGAGAACTATGAATTGTTATATCGCTATTATTTAATTCAATAGTTGTAGACCCCTTTTCACTTTTGTCACTATTATTAAGAGATATTACTGAGTTTCCATCTAGGTTTGACAAATTAGATTTCGAATCTTCGAAAAAATTGTTGAGTGAATCGCTTTCTCTTTTAAATGGTTTTGTGACTATATCGTCAATGTCGTCTTGGCTGAAATTGATGGACTCTTCTAATCGTGGTTTTATTTTATTAACTTTTGGCGTTGAGGTATTATAAGAAACTGCAGATGTTGTCGTACATATTGATGAGTCAAACTGCAAACTGGAATGTTGTTTTTCGTATGTCAAGAAATCGTTAACGTTTTGCATTTGTTCCACTATGCTATCATCTGTTTTATTTTTGTCTACGGCTGGCGGTGAAGGCGCTTTACCTTTAGATTTTTTTGCAGGTTTAGGTACTTCTTCTTTCTTGTCTGTTTCTTGTATTAATTCTGCGGAACTCTTTCTATTGCTTCTGGCAGCTTTAGCAGCGTCAAACATATGCTGAGGTAATTCTTGAGGTATACCATTTTCATCTCTTTTGATTCCACTAGAATTCAAATCAGTTCTAGTAAAAGATTGCGAGGAATCTGAAATTTTGGATGTTTCTTGGCTGATAGTTGTATCGCTTTCGTTTGACTTTAGTCTTGCATTTGGGACTGGAGGTGCCATTTTTTCTCTACGTTTGGCAACGACTGGTTTCTTCTGTTCGATTTCATTTTCGTGCTTTAAATGCGTAGTTGGAGCTGGTCTTTGCGGTTCTGGTTTATCGGGCTCATCTACCGCTCGCTTTTCTAATATAACAGCACCGTTTTCTACATTTTTCTGTTTAAGGACGCCATCATCAGGTACATTTGGTGGTAGGACACGAATTCCAAATTTCATTCCTTTTTTGGGGTCATTTTCTCTCTTCTGGACTTCTATGTTTTCCAAATTCTGTGCTATTCCATTTTCTGGTTGAATAATTTGTATTTCTCCTCCTGAAGAATGTCTATTTTTGTTTCTTTCAGGTTTGTTGAACATAAGTGGAACATCAGAATGTCTTTGTTTGTTGGCGAGTTTTAAATTCTTCTCATTTTCTCGTTCCAATGTAGTTGGTCCTTCCTTCTTTTCTTTCTTGTTCCTCTCAAGAGTTGTGGATGTGATGATCTTCTCCGTGATTATCTTCTTGATACCGGCTTTAGTTTTTGTTTCTAATGTAGAATTGTTTGAGTGCGATGTATTCGGAGAGCGTGGCGGATGCAAGAGCTTTCCTTCCTTTTCCAGCTGAAATGATAAAATTAAATTTTTTAATCACAGGGCAAACAGTAGAAATATTTTAGGGTCTATTTAAAAAAATATATAAAGAATTTTTTTCCGGCACCTTTTGTTGTATATGTACGAAAAAACAGAATATCCAATACTTTGCAAAATTATATTTGTTTTTTATATAGTATAGCGGACAACGGAGCAGGTGGGTCTCCTATATTGTAAGAGAATACCGCCGCACATGAACAACCACGCATTGGTTGTGTTGCCGGCTTTTTACGCCACTTAAGCGGCACTTTTTAAGAGCCTCCGATATCCTCACTCACTCAGCGAAACACAGTACACAAGTACCGTTTCACGTTGAGTATTCTGTGATTTCATTATGTGATGTGTGTGTGATTATATAGAAAGTTATGCCAATATAAGTGAATACATATTTCAGTTTTCTATAATATACTACATTAAAACTAACAATTGCGCATTGCGATCACATGATCAGTCACAACATCCATACATTTTCTTTAATGAATTTCAAACACAATAGACATACCATCATCAACAATGTGATTGAATTCCCAACATCAACATATCACAACATCCTAAGTATAATCCAGATGTTATGGCGAACACATCCTTATATTGTTTACAATAGGAAACAAGTTACAATGAAGTTATATTTTAGTTATAGCCCAACTCAAAATATTCTTCATTCGCTTCACTTTCATATGAAGGTTTCTTTTTGCTTGTATTAATATCTCTTAGAAATAAGTACCAAGCTAAAGAGTAGGAAAAAAAATATGTATATTCTAAGTCATTAAGTCAAAATTATTTAAAGTCCCATAACTTTAGTTTGTATTGGTTAACAAATTAATAATAAGTATTTTTTTGTTTATCATGTAGTCATACTTTTTTTTTTGAAATAAGAACTGAACAAATTCTGAAACATAAAACCAACTCCTCTCGCTTGCCTGCTATGACTTTATTATATTATCCATCATGTTATATTAATGTTTGAAAATAACATTGAAGCATAAATACTTTGAATTTTAAAAAAAATTGTTTAAAATCAAGTATTTTTTAATGGTATAACGGAAAATGGAACAGATAGGTCTCCTATATGGTAAGAGAACACCGCCGCCCACAGAAAACCGCGCCACAGTCCGCGCATTGGTAGTGTTGTCTGCTTTTTACGCCAGTTCGGCATTTTAAGGGCCTCCTATATCCTCATTTACTCAGCGAAACACAGCAACTCGTCCGAAATGATACCACGAGCTTACAGAATACTCAACGTGAAATGGTACTTGTACTGTACTAGTCTAAACTATTAAATTATAATTATCCGGACCGGGATTCGAACCCGTTACCTCGCGCTTTATGGTAGACTTATTAAACCACTTAGCTGCCGCCCATATTGTCCACCTTTATGAAGTTAAATTAAGGCCTACTTTAGAAGAAGAAAGACTATCTTAACAATGTTACCGTGCTAACGTC
Organism: Delias oraia; assembly: GCA_018230265.1. Taxonomy (NCBI): domain Eukaryota; kingdom Metazoa; phylum Arthropoda; class Insecta; order Lepidoptera; family Pieridae; genus Delias; species Delias oraia. The sequence goes on from DWCF01000824.1 coordinate 37,583, forward strand.
GCCTGTGGAGCCAGATCTCTTCATCAATGGATGGTGGACGAGCCAACCTTCGCCGCTGACGCTGCCCCCTTCCATGACCTCCAACTCCACCGGATACGGGGAAGCTAGCGATAAGATAGCCACCGCATCCTCAAGCGGGGTTCCAGTGAATTCGATTTTTATGCTCTTTATCTTGTCTCCTGAAATCGATATATTATTGTATATGATATATTATGGTAATCAATGATTTTTGTTGTATGATATATAATATATTTTTATCATACGATTGAGAATTTACAAAGAAGTTTAATAGGTTTAAGGATTAAACGATTGTGAACTATCTTAATATATATAAATCTCGTGTCACAATGTTTGTCCTCAATGGACTCTTAAACCGCTTAACAGATTTCGTTC